>CABEEJ010000462.1:74257-234386 GCA_901482245.1 Timema douglasi
ACACCTACCTTTTTATCACTTAATTTAAAACACTTTGAGAACAGTAAAACAACCAGTAGTTCAGAAATAACTAAACCTGTTAGTAGAGTGTACACCAAAGCAATAAAATCCCATTTACAAACCAAACACAAACAAGCTGCAACCAATACACAAAATTTAGCTTCCAACACAAATAGTACAGATTGTTTAAAACCAATTGGCTTTGACTCCTTGTTACTTGGCAAGAATAAAAATCAAGCTCACAATGAAAACAACGATGATCCAGCCTCGATCATCGAGGTTACTAGTGCCCCAAGCCAAAGTAAAGATTTGCTCTTAAATACAGCATACCTACCACATCAATATACCTCTAATAATATTAACATGTCAGCGTTTTCTACTAGAAATTTGCCTAGGGGAAGGAAAAATCGACACAATTTTGACAAAAAATTTAATCATCCAAACATTTCAGCGATGCTATGGGTCTTGTGCTGATAAAACGGTGTCAGATATGATGGGTAGCAGTGCCTTTTTTGAAGAATTGGGCTTAAAAAACCTAGGAAAAATAAAAAAATGGCTTTTAAGTTTAATTAATAGATACCTCAAGGAAAAGAAAATTAATATTCCTCATGCCAAAGGCACAAATTCAGACAACAGAAAAGGTTCTGATGCAAATATAAATGACAAGTCACCTTCCACCATGCTAACTCAAAACGGCTCTGTCGTCTACAATGGTAGTTCCCAAAATCAATCTTCAATATCAAATCATCACTATTCCAATGGTGACTCGCCAGTTGAAACGTCACGGGAACTACTCCAACATACTCCTTTTGAAGTTGATCATAACTTACAGAACATTGATTTTCCAACAGTTGAACAAGAATGCATTAATTTCCCTGTAAAATTAAACTATGACAAAGATTGTGGGAGTGCAGCTTCAGATAGAGACGTCCCGAGAAACTTACCAGCTACATTTTTTACTAAAATTAAAACCTGTTCAGTTGGGTTTTGTTTTGTTTTTCACGACGGAAAACTTTAGTATCATTTGGTACGGCAGTTCCTCAAACAAGAACTTAAAGACCTAATTTATATAAATTGTCTATTATCTTTTGAAGAGTTTAAGAAAAGATATTCCAAAATCGTTGTCTATGTGCGATGTAGTGTTAATCATATTGAATGTCTAAAACAACGTTTCAGGTTTGATATAAAGAATAGCGAAGAAATGGTTCAATTGAAAATACACTCCACACAGATATGTTACATTGATGATAACGATTCAAACGAAAAAACAATAATTAATCCATACCAGAAAAATTATCCTAATTATGAAGGCAAGTTTTAATTAAATTTACAGGATGTTGGAGAGGTGCCTAATTGCACTATCTGGGACCAGATTGAAAAAGAAATGCGTGCCACCCTAAGTATCTATTGTGTCTTGATAATAAATAATAATAAAATACTATTTCTGCCTTCAGCTGTCATCTATGATTATTCTTAGAACTACATTCTATTGTTACTTGTTAGTTCTATTCATTTTTCCAATGTTGGATAAAAATGGTTAATTTATTGTGGATGTGAAGCTTTTCAGCCCGCTGATACAATCGACTAAATTAGGGGTTAGGGTCTGGACTTTTGATACAACTTTTAAAATTTATTGTTGAGGTCCAAACAATAAGACGTTTAAATAGACAAGTGATGACTGTGTTGAATTTAATTTTTTGATACATTTACTTTTATAATGGTTATTGCAAGAACAACTTTAGTACTAGTAATATTCTTATTTATGTTCTCGGTGTTTGTTGCTAATATTTCTAACATAATTTCAGTTAATGATAGGACATCGGACTATGTGGCACAAATGTCACTAAGGTCTAGTGATGTTGATCATATTGGGCCTAAAAGGAAATCCGTGAAAGAATCCTCTATTATGATTAGTAACTCTTCAAAACATTTACTTTGGTTTGT
The DNA here is from genome assembly GCA_901482245.1 of Timema douglasi. Lineage (NCBI taxonomy): Eukaryota > Metazoa > Arthropoda > Insecta > Phasmatodea > Timematidae > Timema > Timema douglasi. Next base: position 76,202 of record CABEEJ010000462.1, read on the forward strand.
ACAGGTAAGTCACAGACCCATAGTTTTGGATGAAGCTGATATTAATTCTTTTTGGTTCTGCTTTTATTATAAAAATAACTATTTCTAAAAGTGATCGAAGCCAGAATAACCCCGGCATAAATTTCCTATGTATCGTAAAGTTAAAGAAATTGTTTTATACAAACACATTACCTAAGATTAAGCTTTGGAACTAATTCCGCTATCTTGATCATCTTATTTGAAATTTAATTTGGTGCATAAATATAACTTTGACATTTGAGGGTTATTAGGTTTGACTTAATTGCATTTGTAACTTTATTGATATTCAATATAAAACGTAAGACTAGGTTAAGACATTCTGGTGTTCACTAGTTATGCCAAAAGGTATATGCTCACACTTTAAACATTCAATTTAATTAAACTTATTAAGAGCCATGTTGATGTTGCATACATCATAGTTTGCAGAAACAGTTAAGTTCAGATAACATTAGGCCCCTACTATAACAAGAAAGGGGAGTAGCAAATCTCAACTTGTATTAAGCTAATATTGTAGAGAAAATAGAATAAGTACCGATATGCATATGGGTCATTCCAAGCCATTTCAACAAATTTTCAAAATGTTGGTTTTTTTAATGATTTTTATAATTGAAAATTCAATATTAAATTGACACACATTAAACCTTCCAGAGTTATTATTGTCCTAGGGCTTTGCTCATTTTATTGGTAATGGACTGTCACCCTTGTTTCTTGGTTCAAATTCAAATTCTTTCTACTAAAAAATCAGGGTGGGATCAGAAAGCAATTAAGTTTTCGGGGTAGAAGGAGGGGGGGTAAATATGAAGCATGTGTACTTTTTAAGGACCATATGTGTGGAAGACGACAAAGGAAACAAATGCTGGCAACCTATTTGAGTTTGTTTAGAAGTCTGGTGTACAGAAAACCTAACTTCATTAAGGCCTATATCATGGTTTGAAATACATTCTTTGCTTAATTTAGGGCCAGTTTCATAGTCAGACTTAGTTAGTATGCCTCAAGTGCAGCGCTATACTAAATACAAGATGACACTTACTTAGACCAGACTAGAATAGATCTGTTTCATATGCGAAACGAGCCCATTCCATTCAAGTCTTGGTAAGTGCCGTCTTATGTTTGGTTTCTTGTTGCACTTGAGGCGTATTAAGTCTGACTATGAATTTGACCTAAGTCATAGATGAGAGTAGGTGATCCACTTTCCATTTACCAGGGGCATAACTGGGTATGAATCCCTTATGATGATATTAAATATACGTAAGAGGCTAAAATAAGACCATTGACACTGTAAGTGTATGCTTCTTATCAGTGGTGTAGCTAACATTATGAAGAAGGAGAGATTTCATGTTGTGGACACATTTGTCTCAGATTATAATTATATCTCCCTATATATCTCTAGTCGACGGCTTAGCAGATATTATGTTTATCACTATTTAGGCCTACTGTACATATAACACAAATATTTTATGATGGTATTTATAATAATATATTAGGCCCAATATATCAGTTCTTCTCCTTCCATTTTAAAACTAAATTGAAATTAATTAATTTAAAAAATATTTGAACATGCACATCATGCCTAGGCCTACATATAAAAACTAAACTTAACTACGATACCAATAATGTTTAGGAAGTACACTGCTCTAGTATCCAAACGAGAAAACCTCCTGTAGTTCCAGATTCCTTATACAAATACTAGCAATCAAAACAATACTATCTGTATGTCATCCCTTATCTTCCTTGTACCTCTACAACTTCCCAATTCCCGTCAAACTTGTCACAATTCCCCTTAACATCAACACGTTTAGACTAGCTTCCTCTCCAAGTTAATAGCGGTACCCCTGGAGTTGGGGAAGAGGAGCGAGAATCTTAAAAGTAAATTAATAAATTTGCTACACATTGTCGTTAATCTCAGTAGTGGAAGTGAAAGAGAAAAATTATATTTTCTCCATGCAAAAGTACTTTTGTTAGTTGTATCAAGGTTTGTGAGTTGTTTTATAATTTATAATATTACATAAACTTCTTCCCTTTATTTCTCTTAGCTTTCCAGTAGAAGGTTTGGAGAAATTTAGGTCCAGTTTCATAGTCAGATTGAGTATGCCTCAAGTGTGGTGCTACACTAAATGCACGACAACACCTACCTAAACTCAAATGGACTGGACCAGTTTTGCAATTGAAACTGGCCCATTCCATTATTATCTGGGTGTCGTCCTATATTTAGTGTAGCGCCATACTTGAGGCGTACCACTTAATCTATGAAAATTGCCCTTAGTCTCATAATCTAACACTACACCCCAGGAGACTTAGTTTAATAGTATACCCTGAAGCTATGCATATTATGTTAGTGTTGTCGTTAAAATAGCTAAGTGTCCTAGCACCCTCAGTTTTTCAAGTTACTAAAACCTTAAAACACTTTTAAAAATGTTTCACAATCCAATTTATTTATATGTTTAGATATCAGATATTCACATCAGTATATTCCAAGACCCATCGCGAGTGTCTGAACTAAAAGAATTCTGTGATCTGAGCTTGGAAGCTCTGAAACCTGCTGTGGTTTTGGCTTCAGGTGAGTTAAAAACGACTTTCTTACAACATTGTTTCCATTTTTAAAGTTGGAGTTGGTCAAGTCCTTGTCATTTTTCTACAAGTTCAAAAAACAAGTTTACATAGAAAATTAGCTTAAGGCTAGCATACTTGTCTCTGAATTAAGAATCCTGTGTTTGAGTCTAGATAGGGCACTGGGTATAGTTTAACCACAATGTAGTTTTTCAATCACCTCTCCAGGGCAATTGGGTTACATTTCTTCTTAGTTGTCCTTCTCATCCCTACTCTTGTATTAATCAATAATGTTAATTTTAAATGACATGCTTTGGTCTAACACCCTTTTCTTGTGTTGGACTAGATTGCCGAAGATGTGGAGATTGAGGTTCTATTCCGGTCGTGTGCACTGACTGAGGGTGGTTGTCATAAATGGTTTTTCACTCTCCCTCCATGCAAATGCTGGTGTCTTTCCTCTAAATTAAACCTTCCTAATCCCTAACCCCTTAGTGTAATTAGTACATAGGCGTACTAAGGTGCAATGCTAAAAAAATTAATTGTATCAATCCAAAATAATTCAAAGATCTAATCACATCAGTCGAAAGGTGGACTAAATAACATACTCATCTAATATGGTTTGCCGGTGGTGAGAAGGTCAGCAATGAAATTCCAGCAGGATTTACTAGAAACAGTTGTTCCTAGCTGGTTTTCCAATCCATCTCCATGCAAATGTGAGAACATTACCTCTAAGCTCTACCTTTATCAACACTACTCCATTAGTGTATGAAATATGAATTGCCCAGATATGTAAGTTAAGAGACAAATAAAAGCATACATAATATAAAGTGAAACATATTCTTCATTACACTTTTCATAGTATTAGCACTATTTTATTTGTTCTGTTTAACTCTTTATGAGCATTTTATTCAAGTTAATGTTGTGCGTTTTGTCACAAGGTGATGGTAGATGGCAATAAACACATTTAAAAACAGTTTTGTAGACTTTGAGTTACAGTAAATTTAATACTTTTGAACTAGCACCACTTTATCTGGGTTGGATGATGAAACAAGCTTTGTGAACAAGAATTTGAGGTCAATTTATATATTTGACTGGTAATCCCATCCATATCAATCCGAGCCATTATTTTTTGTGATTGGTTGATATCGACTCACTGTCTACATAACTTATTTCATCACTTGGCCTATCCAAGATGATGGCTATTGTAACTTTAGCCGAAAAATCAGAAATTATTTCTTCAATGCGAGCTCAAGCCCAAAAACATTAATTTTAATCTAACTGAAATGTTTCAAGTCACATTTTAATCTAGTTTTATTTCCCAGGAGATTTGACAGATGCTAAGACTGATGATAATATGGGGTCACGTCAAATTGTGCAAGAGTGGCAAATGTACAGAAATTTGCTGAAAGAGTGTCATGTTCATAAGAAGACACTCTGGCTCGATATTAGAGGAAACCATGGTGAGTTAATTCACTTTGCCTTCTGACATAAGTATTTTTGAATATATCTCAGCTGATGAATTTTAATTTATTACCTGTGTGTGGTGTAAAGAAAGATGCCTTCAACTGGTTAGTGTTGCCTGCACACTCTGGCGGAAATCTCATGTATTAGGAGAGTTCATACAGTTTGGTGTTTACCTGTTGCCTTCCACACTGATGTTATATAAGCTACTGCAAATAGGCTTACCAATTTTGCCGAGAAAGGTATTTTCACATATATTTGAGGGTTCTTTTACAGGCCACATATGTCTGATAGATTTACTTCCCTTCCAAAGAAAGTTTTTCCATGGATTTTTCTGGCTCAAGAAAAATCTTTTGACCTTAAGGCAATTAGCCCTTTTCATTTGGCATGGAAATGCGGAGCCATGGGAACAAATGGTTATCTTCAAGATTTTTACTGTTTTACAATTTTCTTTTTGGAAATGGTTTGTTCAAGAATAGAAGCATGTTGATTAAGTTATACTTTTTATATACACACCTCCTCTATGATTTTAACATTGATCAAATATCAATAATTTTAACATTTTTCAATAGAAAACTGTCGGCTGCATAACAGAAAATAAGAAACTGTAATGCCTAATAAACATTGATACATTATCTTAGAAGAGGTGTTAAAAATATTTACATAAAAATTTCACTCGTTCTCAAGAAAACTGATATTTCCAAATGTGTGATTTTTCCACAAGACCTGTCCAGAAGCTAGCGCCATCTACAGTATCCGTGATCCATCTGTTCTTGTTGGCGCGGAAAGATACTTTGGTAGGTTGTGAAGCCACACCAGGCCTTTCACCCTCCTGCCCACCAACCCACAAAGTAGGTGTTAGACTTGCACTTAACAGGGCCGAGGACCTTAACTGGGTTTGGACACACTGAATCCTGAGGCAAACACTTTACCCCAAGACATCTTAAGTCTCTCTTGCTCTCTCTCTTCTCTCTCTCTCTCTCTATATATATACACACACATACATGCACACATACATGCACACACACATGCACACACACATGCACACACACACAATCGATTTATGTGGGAAGTACCTGACTGGAGTGTAAAACAACAGAAAAGGTTCATATAAACATATGTCCTATGTTTAATGGTTCCAGAGATAAGGTCGTCCAAGGCCCTAGTTTATTCACCCCTGTTAGTGTAGCTGCAGTCTTGTCTGTGTAACAGCAGTGATAAGTCAGTCACAAGAGGTGGGCTGTATCAAGTAGGGCCATTAACAATTTCAGTAAAATCTTGGGAACCATCGAACATAGTATGCCCACACCTCTTGTGGACCCTTCTGACGTTACGAGAGACTACTCGTGTCAGCCCCCATTGACACCGGTACTGATAGTAGGGGTTCGCGACCCAGACTTGGGGCACGGCACAACAAGCCGTTATGAAGGGATTGTATGAAGAAGGCACTCAGGATTTAGACAATTTGAGTCTTTATGCAGAGCTCTAATTCGACCCCTCAGTTACACAACAGTATGTAAAAAACCTCATCTCCATGCCCACGTGTGATAACAACGTAATGACCCCGATGTTCTCTCAACAATAAGCCCAGAACCGAGAGTCCCGCAACGAGCTTGAAGTTAGAACCTCGAAGCCAGCCGTGACTGTGCGCAGCTGTCCGCACAGGGACAAAACAAACTAGCAGCACTGCACACAAACAGAAGAGTCGAAGAAACTAGGCACAGAGTCCCCTCCTTAAACTTAAGTGCCGGGCGGGAAGAAATTAGGTGTCAAAAGTATAGGAGCAGAAAAAAGTAATTACAGAAAAAAATCAGGACCAACCAAGGAAAATAAACATAGACCAAAACATAGAAAAATTTCATATGAGACGAAATATTACAAAACAGAACACTTGGTACTTATTAACCTTATATAAATATAATCTATTTTATAATTTAACAACATCTAGAGTTCAGTGCGCACACACCAAAGTTTAACTACCTATCTAAAAATTACAATACCAAAATTAATTACATCAAGATATTAAATAATTACGTCCAAAAATATTCCTCGAAGGACTTAAGGTAGAAATACATGGTTATTAGAACAAAGTGATTAAGTAAGATACACAATCACTACTTCTACAAAATTCGGGTTAGTGATCAAAAATGCATTTTTGAGAAAGAAATACGAAGGGATCAAATTAACATGACACACAGTCTTTATTACGTTCTCTCACTCTGAGTTCACTCAGTTCTTTGTATGTCCTGTATGATCTTAGAACCATTTGTATTGTCTTTCCAATGAACTCTCATATTATATTGTCATTATGTTAAGATAGGGGGTACATGCAACATACGGAAACGAACATCAGAACATAAAGATACACCTATATTTCTCAAACAGAACAGAACATACATACAAGTTTGTATGTTTACATAAAAATAACTTAGGGACTTTAGTTCACTCATGTAGTCAGTGACAAGGTTTTAGTTGCATGAAGTGGGCACAACGCATGGCTAGACTAATGGCAGGATTTATTAACTGGACCGTGACAGGGGTGAGAAACCTTGAGATAGTCATCAGAACTGACAACCGGTAGTCTAACTTCGCTGTTTTGCCGTCATTGGCTCTACTGTAGTTATGTAATTCATAAATGACTTTATCTACGACTTTGTATGGGGCCGGATATCTTCCTACCTTACCCCATGGTTTTTTCAGCTGACTTAAAGCTTCCTCCCACTCAGCCTCAATGCATGTGTTGGATTGATCCTCCAAGGTGCCTGGGAGTATTTCCCACCTCAAGTTGATTGGGGAGAGCAAGTCATGACCTAACAATAAGGAAGAAGGGGTCTTCTTGTGTATGTCATGTACAGCGCTATTAAACGCTATTTGCAACGGTGTTAGGTTCTAATCCCAGTCCTTATGGTGGACATGGTGAAAAGCAATTAAGGCAGCCTTGAGGTTTCGGTGAAACCTTTCCACGGGTTGTTGCAAATAGTAAGGGGTGGTGGTAACATGGTTTATACCATTATTAAAACACATATCCTCAAATATTTTTTTATGTAAACTGGCACGCGTTGTCGGACACAAAGATTTAAGGGTGCCTAAAGTTGCGGAACAAGGTAGTATCAAGAGCGTCAACTACCGAGCTGGAAGCTGCCACCCTTAATGAAATCATCCACACACATTTTGAGAATCCATCAACCATGGTAAGTAGGACGTTGTGTCCTTTCCGTGATCTCGATAAGGGGCCGAACAAATAAAAAAAACTCTATCATGTGGGAAACTAGCAACTCCTGAATTTAACATCCCGTATCGGCAATTCTTTGCAGGCTTAGCCCTAAGACACACCTCACACTTTTTCACCCAGTCCCAAATTTCCTTTTTCATCCCTTTCCAATAAAAATACGAACAGATTCTACCTATGGTCTTGTTCGCACCCGAGTGTCCTCTCACCAGGGATTAGTGGTAATACGCGAATATCATCCTAGCCAAAGTATGGGGAATGTAAACCTTCTAACTTGCGCAATGGGTGGGTTGTATCAAAAGAGACCCGTTAACCAGTTTAAAGAGATTGGGATTGGACTTGTCCTCACAAGATAGGATCAGATTTGACAACTCAGGATCCTTTTTCTGCGCTTCTCCGATTGGGGTGAACACTTCAGGGATTTGGCTCAACACGCCCAAAACAGGCTGGACCTTCTGGGGACCTTCATTCCCACGGTCATTGGATTCCTCGAACATGTGAGACAAGGAATCGGCTACCAGGTTGTTTGCCCTTGAAACATGTGCGATCTCAAATCAAAGTCCCTGCAACTTCGCCATTCAGCGTCCTATCTTCCTGATCTGTCTAGGATGTCTTAACAACCATGAGAGAGCTGAATTATCAGTACACAAGTCAAATGGGTGATGTTCGAGATATACTTTAAGCCGATCAGTGGAGTATACTATTCTGAGGGCCTCCAACTTGAAGGTAGAATAGTTAAGCTCATGGGGATGCAAAGTACAGCTAGTGTACACGATAGGTTGAAGAGACCCATCAGTCTCTTGGCAAAGAACGGCTCCCAATCCAGTCGAACAAGCATCAGTTTGGAGAACAAACTTTTTAGAGGAATCGGCCATCTTTTAACACTCAGAAGCCCAAACAAATAGAACTCCCTTTCTCTTTAACTGGTACAAGGGTCCCGCCAAACTGGCCAATTTTGGAATGAATCTTCCAAAAAACTTATCATGCTGAGAAATGTGGAAAATTTCTTTTTATTGACAGGGATAAGGAACTATTTAATAGGTCAAGCACACTCGAGATTTATAGACACTCCCTGATGGGATACCACGTGACCCAGATACTCTATCTCTGAAACTGCCAACCTTTGCTTCTTTGGATTCACAGTCAAATGGGCCACCCACAACCTAGTCAAGGCTTCTCTAACATATCTATTATGATTCTCCAATGTGTTAGAATAGATAACCAGGTCATCTAAGTAGTTGAAAACATACTTAAACGGTATATCTGAGAACACGATATGTAATAGCTGTGATAGTATTTGGGCCCCGGTGAAATACCAAAGGGAACGTAATAGAACCCCAAGAGACCACATTGCATGATAAATTGCGTATACTGCTTAGATTGTTAAGTTAAAGGGATTTGGTATTAAGCTTTGCTTAAGTCTCTGATCGTGTAATACTGGGCCTGACCTAGATACTGAAATGCCATCTCTAAGGTAGGCAAAGAGGTAGCCTCATACAGTATTTTATTATTCAATTTACTATAATCGACAACCATACGTGGCTCTTGCCTGGGGTGTCCTACCAAGAATGCTGGAGAAGCATAAGGGCTTTTAGACCTTCTCACTATTCCCTTCTCCAACAAGTTTCAATATGCGCCTTCAAAACTTTGAGCTTAGGAGGAGCATAGAAATAGGCCTTTGACCTAACTGGGGTGTGATCAATTAATTCCATGCTATGAGAAAATACATTAGTGTGACCAATTTGGTCGCAGACCACATCGAGATACTCGGCCAAAATTGCCTTAAACTTAGGTATGTGGTCGCGTCTTTACTCAAGTACAGTGGCGCCAGGAGTGTCAGGGCAAGACGGGTGTCAACTCCACTAGGAGCCCTGTATGGGAATTGAAACTTAACATTTGAGAGTACACGTCACTGGTGGTTCTAGTCCCCCGAAAAAAGTCGTGTCCCAAGATCATTTAAGTCACTAACCTGGGTATGACAAGGAACCACAATGGCCAAGCCAACCCTATGATTTTCACTGAGACTTTGATTCTTGTTACCACCTGGAACTTCTCAAGACTCGCGATGACACTATTTCACATCACTGAGTCCTTAACTAACCCATGCGTGTGAGAGTCCCCAATAGATATTCCAAAAAAATGTTATGTAATGAGCCTGTGTCCATTAGGGCAATTATTTTCAGTGGCCCAAGTTCGACTGGAGCTTCCAACAACATTGTTTTTCCAGAATGACGTGGAGGACAATTAGTGACGATCCAGCAAGGAGATCCAATCCCACGTCTGAGATTAGGTTTTCTCCCCTCATTCTGTGGACCTACCTCCGTTGACAAAAACAAAATATTTGACCAAGATTGTTTGTCGCAGTTGCGCGCAAGGTGGAATTTGGAATTACATCTGTAAAATTTATTTTCTTTAAATTGGTTGGGATTGGTCGGTGTACAGCTACTTCTATTCTGACAATTACCATAAATGGTTGTTTGCTGGGTCAAAAGTTCTACCACTCAACCCTGCCCACTCATTCCTTTCATTCCCTACAATCCGAGCCTACTGTTTACTAGGTTGAGCCCACCTATTGTAGTCACAAATCTCATCATTACATTATTGGAAGTGTATTGCCATATGTAGCAGCTAAGAAGCTGTCTCTACTCTGCATCTCCTTATGTTAATCCTAATTGAGGGCTTCAACTTAGAATAAATACAATCTACCGGCTGCACTTAAGAAAAGCCCCACACCTAAAGATAAGAGTCTGGATATGTATAAAGAATGTGTTTACTGGTTCAAGAGGCACCTGAATGCACCCAAAAATATCCCTCTCGAGCTGATTTACATAGTTGGCTGTTAAAAACACAATCGAAAAAATTCAACAAATCCACGCCATGTAGTCCAGTTGTGGTAGTTGTTACACATCCAAAGTGAATTTTGACCTAAAAATATCTCGGGAAGGGCTGTCAACATCTCATTGTCTGTTAATTTATAGCTGTTTTTTAATTCTTCTATTTTTTCTAAGAAATATATTGGATTAGATCCAAGATCAAACATTCCATTCCATTTGCAAACTAAGTTCAAAATTTGAATGGTTTTCTTGCATTGAGAATCGTCACTACTAGGAATTTGTCCTATACTTCCTTTTAGTAAACTGCGCTGAGTGTGTCTCTTGTCTTTCAACAGGGGTGTACTGGTCTCTGAAATAGCCCCACATTCACCCTCATATTGAACGAGAACCAATGGTTCGACTTGGGTAACTTGTGTATTTCCCTGATTCAAAACCTTGTCATTGTTCGAAAGTAATACATCATTGTAAGATCGGTACATCTTATTAAATAATATATATGTAAACAATATTAGCCCCACATATAGTGTTGCCCTCAACACGTCAAATTGACAAAAGACAACTCCTAATTTAAACAAAATTTGCCCATAATTATTAAAACAAAACTATCCCTTGGGTCGTTAATACTCATATAAATAAATTATTCAAAAAATAATTATAGTCCAACAACTCTACATTGTCAGAAACTATTGTGTGAATTACCCAATTCCATGCTTCCCCTTTAGTTTGGATAACTATAAACATAGTAACACTGAAAATTAGTTAAAGTTTGATAATAATGATATAAAAAACCTTAAAATTAATAGTTTCACCAAGACTAGTGTCAAACAGTTCAATAACGGTTAACATGCCCAATAGTACCAATGTAAACACAAACACAACAAGTACAGTCATCTATTTAAGCATTAATCTAATCAAATCAAATTTAAGAGAAAGAAAAAAGGTTTTAGTGAAAATATACGGTTGATTCCAACTTAGCTGGTATATAGATTTCCCAAAGTTCTAGGTGATGGTAGCGATGACAACAATTTATGCCGTTGAGTACTATCTTCTTAAGGGGGTCAACTCCTTCTCACCTTGCCAGGAGACAGTTCCGTTCACTTTGAAGAAGGATTAGTTTAATGGGCGGACTGTTGGCTTTTTGACAAGTTTGCGCCAGTGACAACGCTTGTGAAAACAAAAACCACGCTATGCTACTATCTATGCCCACACCTCTCGTGGATCCTTCTGACGTTACGGAAGACAACTCATGTCAGCTGCCATTGACACCTGTGCCGATAGTAGGGGTTTGCAACCCAGACTTGGGACACGGCACAACATGTCCGCAATGAAAGGGGTTGTACGAAGAAGGCACTCATGATTTAGTCAATTTGAATCTTTATTCAGAGCTCTAATTCAACCCCTTGGTTGATTCAGTAACACAACTGTATATCAAAAAGTCACATATCCAAGCCCGCGCGTGATAACATCGCAATGACCCCGATGTGCTCTCAACAAGCGCAGAATCGAGAGTCCTGCAGCAAGCTCAAGGCCAGAACCTCGAAGCCAGCTGCGACCGTGCGCAGCCGTCCACGCAGGGACAAAACAAACAAATAGCACTGCGCACAGACAAAAGAGTTGAGGAAACTCGGCACAATAGGACATATGTTCATTTGAACTTTATGAATTGTTTTGAGGTCTTCTATTCACACCCAAGCTACTTACCACATAAATCGATAAATCACATATATGTGTGTATATATATACATACAGAATATAATTTAATTGGTATCAAATATTCTAGGGGCGTATTACTATTGAGCAAACATCATGACGTTCATATAAACATGGGTCTAGAAAAGCTTTATTTCTGAGGCTGGAGGGATTTTTTGCTTGATTATTAAGTATTCAGACCGAGGAATTAACACAGTAATTCAAGGCAAAGTTTAACAGAAAAATCCAAAAACTGAAGAAGACAGAACCTTTTGTTACAATAATTGTTCAAATTCCTGCTTCAATGCATTCTTTGAGCCGGTGTTCCATTTTATCCATACTATATTGAACACCTTTGGGGTTTCACGTAATTGCTCACATACATTTACATTTCACTCTACTAAAATGCCAACATAAGGAACAAGACTTGAGTAAACAATAGACTTTAAATGTTTCCAAAGATAAAAAATCAATTGGGTTCAAATCTGGTGCCCAATTAAACCATTCACTGGAACACCCATAGTCAATCCATTTACAAGGAAAACATTTGGTCATTCTAAAACTAAACAGTTCTAGACCCTTGTTTGTATGCACTTTTCTTAATGTATATATTGACCTCAGATGTCTTGGGGTAAAGTGTTTGCTTCAGGACTCTATGTTCAAGCTGAGGTCAAGGTTGAGCAAGAAAAATCTATGGTATAACTTCCTATATATATAAAAAATTGCATCGTTCTTAAATTAACTTAGCCTAAGACAGAGACACTTAACTCTGTACACCCAAATCTACAACTAGAAATCAAACTATTTGAATCATAGAATGAATACACAGGGGTTAATTAGAGAATTAATTTATTTTGAGTATCACCCTAGGGTGGACCATGTTTCATTCATCTTGTCAGTCACTCTTCCTTCTTTCCTTTGGGCCAATACGATTAACACATGTTTCAGATAACTTTAATGTTCTCAACCTGGAGTCCAAGGAGAACTATTACCGTAACTACTCCATTCAAGGAGTGTCACATCCTCGATCATACTTGCACCAAATCTCCAAGGGGGGAGACAAGTATTCTTTTATTGGAGTGGATGCTTGTTTGGAGCCAGGCCCTCGCAGGCCTTTTAACTTTGTTGGCATGCTTAGAAAGAAGTAAGTGAATTATTGGTGACTAACATGGTCCTTGCATCTTGATTTCATCTGAAAATATCGAAATCCTGTCACAGTTTTGGAAAAGTAATTTTCCTTTAAATGGTGTTATTAAACATGTCAGGGACCAAACCTGGAACCCTTAGCTCAGTAGACAGATGCTCCACTGACAAAGCTAAGTTGTCAAACATCTGCCTTATAATTTAATTTAGTATTATTAACGTTTTCCTATTTTATATCATATGTTAAACTCCAGCAAAGTATATTTTATTTTATAAAAATTATTTTTTTGCAGCATCTTGTTACTAGTTGTCTGTTGCTCATCCACACTAAGCTCTTAGGAACTGTCACATGTATTGGTTTTTCCTTTTAAGATTTTAGGCATAGGGTATGGTATAGCTAGGCATGGCAATTTCCTAAATGGCAATCATTTCTTACTGAGTAACATAAGGTCATGCAACACAGTTGACCCTAAAAAGAGGGAGAAAAGGTACTTACAGTCCAATTTTCATATAAATGTCTTATGTGATAATTAGAAAAGTTTTATCTACTTTTATGTATTCATATATCAATTAATATGATCAGATGTCACTTTTGATTAATGCTCAATACCTATAATTCATTCACAACCTTAGTTTACTTGGATTACAGCTCAAAATGTTACTAGAAGTAGTCCCTATTATATCACTACGCCAACAGCTGACATCTATCACTTAACTGTAATAAAAACAGATGGTAATATATGAATGTGATAATTAACCATAGTAACTTAGGCCAATATTATTTTTAGGTGTATTTATTCGAGGTCGAACACAAAGCTTATTTATTGTTTTATTCCACTTAAAAAAATTAATATTCACACCAATTTCACAAAAACTTCTAATGAACATAGCTTCAAAATAGCGACCGACGAATTTAAACCATGTGGTTGAACATGATGGTAAACAAGTTGTCTACAACGATACACCCAAGCAGTTAATGAAAATATTTTATTCAGTTAAATATTTTGAAATACGATAAAATAATTATAAAATCATTTATTATATATATAAAAAAAATAGAAGTATTTTCTCTTTTCCAAGTAAATATGATGCTTGTATTAAAAAGTATTAATGTATGCACCATATTATACATAATCAATAACATTCCAAAACCAAGAAGAAGAAGTCTTTTTAATCATGTTTGAAAATAGTATTTCGAGTTGGATAAAAAGGAATGATTAAAAGTAATGAAATAGTATGAAAAAACTTATGTTTACATTATTTTAAATGTAAAATATAACAGGTAATTAAAAAAACTTTACATTTATAACAAATCAGTGATCTTTTACAGGTGTTGGCAACCCAAAACTTAAACATGATTTTTGAACTGTCATCCAGGTAAAAAACCTATCGTTAATGGACTCTACACAATAATACTAATATTATGGTAAAATGTTATCAAGGTTGACTTCAAACAAATAGGCTTTAATTTTATAAAAGGCCTTTTCTATGAAAATTGGAATCTAACAGTCTTTGTGTATTTCCTATCCTAATTCTATAATCTTTCTTTACATAGCGTTTTGCTACCCATTAGGGCTGTATGCATATGTACTAATTATGCTAATGTGTTAGGGATAAGGTTGAATTTAGAGCAAGTGAAGGGAGAGGGGAAAGCTAGTTAGGGAAAAACACCCTCAGTACATCCAACATGGATTATAACTCTGATCTCTCAGTCATTTGCAGTTCCTAAATTGCAAGAGTGGTGCCTTAGACTATTCAGCCACTGAAGTTGGTTTTATCATAATAACATGACAGTTGTGTATAGTTACACATGTAACGCAACCTTATCAATGATAATATTATTTTTCATCATATCTTTTCAATGAATACTAGATTAAATATTTCATTGTCATTTACTATTTCCAGTTTCTTGGGTTTGGTTGATGGATACTTTCAATTTTTTTCCTGTCTTTGTACAATTCCTGGGTTAAGATGTAAGTCTCCTCTCACTTCCATATCCATTCCATACTGAGGAGAATAGAGAGATTTAAAACATTTAGGTATTGAAGTTCTGTATTTTGAAAATATGAGGGCCTAGTATACTGCCCTGTGGGACTCCGGCAGTTGCTGGTTTCATGGATGAAGAGGACGGTCCACTATTACCAATTAATACTACCTTTTGCTGCCATTGAAGTAAATATTTGCAGAGCCATATTTACCACTGTCCGATAATATGTATTGTTGTGGTAGCTTAGACAAAAAATATCATGATTTACGGTATCTAATGTCTTTGAAAAGTCTAAAAATAACATAATACTTAGTTGTGAAATATCCATGACTTTGTAAAGGTAATTTGTTACACTCTGAAGAGCACTAATAGGGCTATGCTTTTTTTTTCCTTCTAAAACCTGATTGCTTTGTGAATAAGAAGTTTTTCTATTTTCTAAGTATTCGGTCATCTGCTTATGTACCACTTTTTCAGTAATTTTAGACATTGCAGGGAGGATACTCATGGGTCTAAGGTGGACATATGTTGATGGATTATTTATTTTAGGGCACGGAATTACCTTGGCTAGTTTCTATAAGTGTGGATGTGTCGAGGTGCTTAAAGAAAAAATTACTATGTTTTTTATAGCAGGTGGGCGGTATCGCAAGAATAACTATTATTTGTAAGTTAATATTGTCTAATCCAATGACTGAAGTCTTGATGAAATTTACTATTTTATATATTTCATTTGAGGTAGCAGGGTAGGATGAGAAAAGATAACTCATATCAGTACTACAGTTATCACTATATCATTAGTGTCACCACCACTGATACATTTATTCATATTTCTGTTATTATGACTATTACCATTACATACCGACATAAAGTAATAGTTTATATCATAAGGTTTTTGAAGGTTTTCGGGAATGCCCTTTTCATTACTAAGAATCACATATAACTTTTTTTTAGATCATTCCTAAGTTTCTCAGAATTATTAAAATGTGCTTCTGCTAGGTTAGTGAAATAACTCATCTTACTTTTCCTTATCAAATATTTTACCTGATTCCAGCAGTGTTTATAATTTTCATAATCAACTTCAAGCCTTGATTTCAAAACATCCTTTTTAATGTATTACTTTTAGCCATGATATGTTTTATTTCCAAGGTTAGCCAGGGTAGATTATTTTGGTTTTTATTTTGAATATTCTTTAATGGTGCATGTTTGTCAAATTTACTAAAAATTATGTTGGGGAAAATATCTACCTTTTCATCAATAGTTTTGGCCCTCGTCACTTCTCCCCATGAAACTACCTTTAAATCAGATACAAAATGTTCCGGAATAAAGTGTTTGTAGTTTCTAGTGGTTTTTCCAGTTTTGATATAAATTGAAGCAATTAAATCCTATGAACAATATGTAATGTTGTGGTCAGTGAACCCTAAACGCTCATATTGGCCAACGTCAGAAACTTTATTTGAGTTTTTTTTTATTATTATCAAGTCTATCAGTGTTTGCATATTTAGTGTAATTCTTGTGGGTTGATTGATTATCTGTTTTAAACCGTAAGTATCTAGTATAGCATTTAAAAATTTCACATTGGGGAAGTTTGGTTGTGCCAGGTTTATATTAAAATCACCAGTTAAAATAACATGATCATAAACAGGCAAAAGTTGGTCAGATAGCATTTTAGTTATATTAATTTATGAGTACGGAACAACTGGTGGTTTGTATAGAACTACAAATGTGAGCTTGACAGTTTATAGCTAATTTCTATCCACAGTGGTTCTATTTTCGAAACAACATTGGAAAATGTATATAGATCTATAGTTATATGCAACATATTTGATTTTATATAAATACAAACCCCACATACAGCTCTACCGCCTACCCTGTCACGTCTTATTAATTTGTATCCAGAAATATGTATAAGGGGATCCGGTATAACAAGTTGTAACCAAGTTTTAGTAACTGCACAAATATCTTTTTTATTTTTCACTAAGATATCTATAAACTCATCAATACAATGGACTAGCGATCTAACATTTAGTTGTGCTATACTGAAGTTTGATGCAATACTTGAAGGAAAATATAACCTATTGTTTGTGGGTATCGACAACCTTGGAGGGAGAGTTTGTGTGGCTAACTGGAGGGGTTGGAGTGCTAAGCCGGTGTTATTTTCCTGCATAATGGCTACCAGTCAATTACGGGGTCACTACCTTGACAATAATATATTAATTTCCCATTTCATGCCATACCATCCCACTATGTTTTGAAAGGGGATGAGAAGGGTAGTGACTTCAGTTCTAGTTGTCACCTTTTGGGCAAGAGAAGTTGTAGCTTGTCTGCTTGCATTTTTACCTGGCATCCACATCTCTTCCCCTTCACTCCCCTTTGAAATCTATGATGTCACAAATAATAACTACAGTAGCTAGAGCAATAGGATGAAAGTCGGACAAATACCAACTTTCAATCACCATTAGATGGACTAGTGCACATATCACATGCATATTACGGTCACTGGCATGTATGGGAATTTTTTTTCCAAATCTATGCTTAAATTACATTTAAATGATTACCAGGCAAAAAAAAAAAAAGTTGACAAAATTAGATAAAATAATTACATATCTTCAAAGGCAAGCAGAGCTTGCTTGTTTGCTATTCATATATAGTTTTGTTAACGGGTGTGTGCGTGTGTGTGTGTGTGTATTTCATGATGGACAATATTCGACTTCAAACCATATGAGTTGTTATACTTTTATATACTTTAGCTTGTCAGCTAAATATAGGATTGTATAAGTCTGATACTTTTATATATAGCTTTTATTTACTTTTATTAACTTTATCCTTTTTATGCTTTTTATATTGTATCTTGTCAGCTAAATATAGGATTGTATAAGGTTGATATAAAGTAAGATGTTGTCTACCTAATTTAACAATTTTTAGGAGAGTGGCCTCCCTTAAGGCTTACTCATGGGCTGCCACTATTCATACTTTATGCACTAATTACATTGATGTGTTAGGGATTAGAAAGGTTTTAATTTAGAGGATGTGTATTTGCATTTGCATGAAAAAAGAGAGTGGAAAACCATTAAGGAAAAATCACCCTCACCACACTTGACTGGGATCGAACCTCTTGATAGTTTAATATTTAACGAAAATAGCGCCTTAAACCATGCGGCCACAAAGTGGGTCAGTATTTGTTCCTTATTAGGTTTGCTAGGGGTAGTTTTTTCCATACTAGGTTTCCACATCCCCTTCTAAAGGGAGTGCTAATGTGTTTATTTAAAATGCACATTCATACTTTTACCTTAAATCAGGAATGTCAAACTTGTGGCCCGATCCATGATTCTGTGCAGCCTATGGACCTTTTGAGGAACCAACATACACTGGTGGACCGATTCAGCTTTTTATAAACGTTGTATAAATATAGCATTTAGGATTATGACAGTTGGAAGTTGGCGATATTAATATCTTAATAGACGAGATTGGAGCATCAAATTTGTACTTTTTATTCACCAGATATATCCCATAAAATTGTTAGATTTGTGCAGCAAATGCATGCAATGTTTGTTGGCATATTAGTGTGTGCAGAGTAGTTTTCTCTTATGAAAAATGAACAAAACATTCGAGAGATTACTGCATACGTATATTAAATTTTGTCATCAATTATGGAAGTGACATCGGCACAAGATTTAAATACCAACACTCGAACCTTTGCTGCAAATAAAATTTTTCATGTATCTGGGAATAAATAGAGGGTAGGTCCTAAAATTGGATATACTCTTAGTTGAGGATCTCTTCGGAAAATGGGCACATAGGTTAATAGGCCCTTTTTTCCAAGATACATTTTTAGATTCTTGAGGTTTTCTTCCATATTGTGTAAAAAATAATATTAACGTACCATTTCATTAATATATGACAGTAGATTTAAATTTATTGTTGCAAGCTATGAACCCTTTTAGCGTTTGTTTTCTCAGCATCAATATTGATGCCATGTCCCTATTTTCTGGAGAGTTTCTCAATTTTCTTTTTATAATACTAAGGATTTTATAATTGAGGCTTTTTTTTTTCTAAATATGGCGCACATTTTTAAGTTTACTGAATGCGACCTCCCATGGTATTTTAAATTTTTATTATGGTCCTTACGATCAAACTAGCTAGATACACCTGCCTTAAATGACGTGTTTTAAATCTCACCAATCACCAGGATTCGTGCTTAAGCGTGGCCTACTAAAATACCAATAAAGTTAGTTTTGTTTGTCTTTCAGAGTTTTTTCTCTTCTGTTTATAACTTTGCAACTACATTGCTAATTGATGGTTGCAGTGAGATGGAGCATGTGAGGAACCTGAGCGAAGAGGCCCACAGACA
The DNA here is from genome assembly GCA_901482245.1 of Timema douglasi. NCBI lineage: Eukaryota > Metazoa > Arthropoda > Insecta > Phasmatodea > Timematidae > Timema > Timema douglasi. Next base: position 95,455 of record CABEEJ010000462.1, read on the forward strand.
AGGCAGCAACTACACAATTTGGTTTGGGCACTACCCCACCTCTTGTATCCTGACTCCGGGACCCGGTGGTGTCAGGGCCCTTATCGGGTCTCATAGAGAAGGGCTGGTGTATCTCTGCGGCCATTACCACACACTCGGAGGCATGGTTTCTAACATGTACACACTCCAGCAGGCAGGGTTTCTGGAGCTTGAGCTTGGGGATTGGAAGGATAACAGGCTGTGAGTTATATTATACCCTCTTGTGTCATTTAGTATAAACTTGTGAGGGGTGATTTACAAAATGTTAATAATTTTGTTTCTGATACTGACTTTCTTACTTTGGTTCTCATTTATTAGCTCCAAATTCCACTAATCTTAGATAACCAAAACAGGTGAAAATAAAATTTGCAGGAATGTTAAACTCAATTCCTCGATACCTTGATACGCTTGATTCTTACTTACTACTATCAAAATAATTGGTCTTGTATCACGGTTTTTGGTACTTGGTTTCCTAGCTCTAAAATCCAAGCAACACAATTCATAATTGAATGATTTATTTTGTTGCCGTTTCATTTGTATATCGACAAGTTGTAATTGTGTTCTAATGATCTTGCACAGATGCATGAACATTCTTATCTTTACTATAATTTTAATGCGTGATAAATAAAATATTTGAATGGTAAATATTGAGAAATAGAAACAGAACCGAAGAATCAAGGCTAAAATTTTTGATTTGGAATTGAGAACAATATCAATTGTGACATCCATAAAAAGTGTTTAAAAGTTGTAGATGAATAATTTTAAACTAATTTTATGTCAAATATATGCATTTTATTATATGTACTTACTAAGAAAGACTATTGAAAAAGGTAATTCAAACCAAAGGACCAATGATTGATTAACTTTTTTGAAAGCAAAATTGATTCTGGTTCTTAAGCAGTGTGGTTTTCCATCTTTTAGCCAGGTGGTAGTTGTGCATTTCTTATTTTATTTACAGAAATATTCTAAAAATGGGTCTGTTTCTCACCCCCCCATCTGAATTTTCTATCCCTTTGTTAAATCATTTGCTACACAGTTGCTATGTAATAACAAAAATTCAAAGTTTTGTATATATGACAGGTACCGTGTGGCAGCCGTGGATCATGGTTTGTTTTCTTTTATTGATGTTCATCACCGAGATTGGCCAGTGATACTGATTACCAACCCGAAGCACACTTTATACAAGATGCCAACCCGAGAACCACTCAATAGAATGCGGAATTCTACCCACATTAGGTAAGTCGAGTTTAGATAAAAAAAAATCATTTAGAGATTGCTATCTATGGTACATAATATTTATTCTTCTAGTGAAAGGTAAAGTCTCTTGCCAACACCCAGGAAAACACCCTAAAGATATCACTAAAATCGTATTTCATATTGTAATATTTTTTTATAACATTTGTCAATTTTATTGTTAACTCTACTAGTCTGGTTGGTCGTAAATTAATTGATCTAACCTTAAAGGAACAAAAGGGAGGTTAATTTTGAGGTAACTGCACCACTATACCCTTGGAATGGGTAGCCATATATTGGCCTAACCACACCCATTTCGTTTATTGGGGATCGCGGGAATTGAACTCTTATCGTACTAAATCAAATCTTTTTAAGGTAAAATGGTATTTATTGAAGAATTGTAATATAGCTACATCTGTAATGTTTGATTTCAGAATGTTGATATTCTCTCTATCCCACATCGTTGATGTACAAGTAAAGGTTGACGAAGAAGGTTGGCGTCCCTGCACTGAAGTGAAGGGGCCATTGTATGTGGCTATGTGGGAGCCAAACAAATATGCACAGGGTTTACATTATATTCATGTAAGCTATACATATTTTTTAAATACATACTGTATTAAAATACTTTTAAATGGCAGGTTTTAATGAATTTATGTCTCATATAATATGGGCATAGTTTTATAAAGGTTGTGCTTCAAACATTGTCTGGCTATCTACTGGAGGTTTTAGTTCAAATTCCAGTGGCATCAAAAATGTTATAGTCTTCCCATGATGTGAAAGCAGATAAGGTACAACTAATTGGAAGGTAATTTTAGTAGTAACACAGTTTACAGGTCAATTTCCATAGGAAAATATTTCTATAAAATACATATTTTTTTTGCCACTTACTTTAATAACTTATATTATATTATTAGAGTTATTTTATAAGTATTGACAATATCTATCAAAAGTGACGGCTGTAGCTCACTTGACTTAATGTATGTATGTATGTGAAAGTAAATCCAGTAACTGTCAGAAAGGGCTCTCTTTCTATAAACGTTAGACTATTTTGATCACAAGGCTATTTTACTGTGCAATTTAAAAGTCATATCAGCTGATTTACTTACTTATAATACCATATTGTAATATCCACATATTTATTTGCTATTTTCTCACCGTAAACAATCTAGCTTATAATTTATTTATATTGTTCACCTTATTTTTTAAATTTCTTTAGATTTTAAATCAGGTTTGATGTTTTTATTAACATCATCATTTTTTGTCAAACTCCTTGTCATTTTTTAAAATCCTATCCACCTTTTCATAATATTGAGTCTAGTAGCGGTTTGATTCACTTATATTTTTTGACCCTTATACAAAAGCCCCTTTCCCCTGCCTTACAGCTTTCTGCTTCTGTTAATACAGCGGTTTTTAATTACGTATTCTCTATGTTCAGCACTTGTCTCGCTCTTCTGGCGTTTTTAAGCATGCTGCAATGTAGTGAAGTGCCTTGGCCTCCATTTTATGTTGGTACTTCAATCTGTTTAGTGTTTAAAATAGTGATGGGCACTATCGAATAGTTTTAACTATCGTTTATCGTTTATCCATTTTATGTTGGTACTTCAATCTGTTTAGTGTTTAAAATAGTGATGGGCACTATCGAATAGTTTTAACTATCGTTTATCGAATGATAATTCCATAATTTTAATTCAATTGTTTAATGTTTTTATTCAACTACTTTTGTATAACTTTTTAGGATTAGCTCTATTGTGCACTTTATATACGATAGCGTAAGCATGTTATTAGGTTTTTATATGCATTTGAAAGTTAAAAAAAGGCTATGTTCCGTTTTACAGTAATTTCTGCTTTACAGCAGTTTGCTGGAACTTAACCCGTCCTATGAGTGGGGCTCTACTGTAGTTGTTTAATCACTTTTACTCTTTAACTTGGCCTTTGATTTTGAGTAGGATTTTTGATTGTGAAACTAAATTTGACACAGGTTCATGTGGAAGATGGGGATGGCAGAGTGAAGACGATTACTCAGCCTTTCTCATTGGACGACACTAGACTTGGTTTCCACCTTTTGCCGCGCTTTGTTCTTATGTCCAACATTAGTTTAGTTGTGAGTAGTGTTCTCTTTTTGAACCAATACTTCTTTTCTCTCTTCTTGAATGTTTTAAATTCAATGGGCTGGGAATTTTACAACAATTTTTTGTACAGATTATGGTAATGAAGGAATTTACATTAATGAGTGGTAGGAACAAATAACACATGGCTGTTATACAATGAAAAAAGGAAAACAGTTCACATTTAACGTTATTGCCATAAGAGCAAGAGATAGTGGCTGCCTCTTGAAGAAAATTTACTGCTGCTCAATCTCTTCAGGAGGGAGTGTGAAATATGATTTGCATTTTCCTAAAAAAGGAAACCAAAAAACAAAGGAGATAAAAAGGATAGTGTTGAACACTAAGTAGAAACATCTAAAAGGAACAAGCAACATGAAATATAAATTAAGGAAATTAACCAGAAAGGATGGGAATATAATATTATAAATAGCTCATAATCTTCAAATCGATTTAGAATGGATAATCTATTCATATTATTAAGTAAAATCTTTATTTATTAAATTATTATTTATAGTTGATGTGAAAAAATAGTATAAAAATGAGTTACACTAAACATATTATGATTTAGCACCACGTCTTACTACCCGTTCGGGTTATACGCTCACTAAACATAAATCGTCACAAATAATCTATCTTTACAAAATCGTATTCCTTGGAAATTATTTATAATTATTAAATTGACAGAAGCCATGCTTGCTTTGTTTACTGTTCTTTCATCTTGAAAATTTAGAATATCACTAAAATATAAACATTTCATTTCCACATACTGTTTTATTAATCATCATTATCATCATCAACATTTTCCAGCCTTTGGGTATGTCAGTTTAGTAAAATGTTTCCATCATCCAATTTTTCTTCCTTTGTTATTTGCTTCCATCCTTATCCTTTCACTCACACACTTGCTGTTATCTGTTCCTCCTACCTCCTCCTTTGTCTTCCTTGTGAACTTATTTCTACAAATTTCTTTTTCATCATTCACCTTGTGATTCTTTCCTTTTCCATCCTCATTATGTGTCCATACCATCTCACCTTGTGATTCTTTCCTTTTCCATCCTCATTATGTGTCCATACCATCTCACCTTGCATCCTCTACTATCTCATGTAGCCTTTGTGGTCCAACTCTATTAGTGTAATGAATAAACTAAGTTATTGGTGGTTGCACTGTTCCTTATATTTTTAGAATCGAGTGTGTAATATATATCAGAAGAGTTAATGTTTTTTATACAACTCTGCATTTTCGCCTTTAATTCTTTACCAAATTTCTTTTTCTCTTCATTTTGATCTTAGGAAGTGGCATTATATGTTTCACAGTTCCTTCTGAAGAGTTCCAATACAATGAAACGTGGTTTGGGGGATTGATTGGGCATTAACAATACATTTTTATTATGACACAATCATAATCTTGTGCAATAGGAACAGTGTGTTTCTCTTCTCTTTTCAATAATTATGTTGTATTTATACTGATTATTCTTTTCTCTTCCTCTTTATGGCACCTTCTTATATGTATTATATTTAAAATTTCTATCAATTAGTAATATCTCCAAGTTGCACAAAATTGTACACACAATAATATTTAATTTTTTCTACAGTTCCAGCTTATGTTTGGTTTCATGCTGGTGATATGTGTCGTGCCACTATGTATACTCAGGGTTCTACATATATTATTGAAAGGTGAGTTTCAAAACTAGAAGATATAATTTTTTATCATACAAACACCTTAATAATGAGTAACATACTTGTCCAAATATTAATTTATATTTACCAAAGTGCTGATTAAGAAGTTCCTAGAGTGAGGTAGCTCATGCTAACTTTTGTTTTCCTTTATGTATTTCCATCCCTTTTTCTTATATAGCAAAACATACCTCAAAAATGTAAAAAAAAAGGTTTTCCTCAAAGATGTATACTATATATTCGCCTTCAATGTCCATTTCATATGTTCATCCTTTATATTACTCACTGCTTTTACATGTTATTAAGTGTCATCATTCTTTAATCTCTACCAATTTCCTTTTTCTTCTTTGATTTCTCTTTAAGGAAGTTGCATTGTGCATTTTACATTCTCTTCTAATGTATTCTGATAGAATGAAACCTAAATGTCTAAGGATTGACCAGTAACAATCAATGTTCAAAAAAAGAAAAGAGGTTATTCTTAAAGAAATATAACTTGAAATTGTGAAACTGATTGCCTGAAGCACAAACCTATTACATAGGAGGATTGTGCATTATTTTCATTAAAAAACAACAACCTTTAATTAATACTTTTATTACATAATTAAATTTTAAAAGTATCTATTGTTAAACTCAAGCTTGACTCAACTCTATACTCAGGAGTTTTCTGAGAATCTTACGCCCACAGACTCTTAATTGTGTGTATAGTAAAATATGCACACCTCGTGTTTCCTGAAAGGTAGCTAGCTAGCAGTCTTAACTTAACGGATTATACTATGATCCTATCTCAGGCTGGTCAGGTTGTACATTCTACTCTTCTGAGGGGAAGTGTAGGGCCTAAGAGAGGATAGGTACAATAATTTGAGTCTACACTCAACAGTTGCTATTGCCACAATATTATCTTAATATTTCTAATATTTATAAAAATTCTAATTTGGTTAGTACCTATTAAATAAACACATTAAAAATTGTGAGTTACAGTTTGGATTGATACAAATTTTAAAATCAAGGTTCAAAACTTGAATGAACTATTTCATAAGACGTTATTGGTTTTTTGCAACATTTAAATTGAGAAATGTCATTAATTGTTGCAGGAAATATCTTTTCTTGCTGAATTGAGTAACTTTCGCTTGTACACATTTCACCCAGAATTCCAGGAGCTCACACAGGTCTAAATTATATTATCTAATTCCTCTTTGCTTTATCTTATCCAGCTAACAAGTACCAGAAACCAAAACTGCCATTGCGATGTTTGCAGTGTTGGCTACAGAAGTTGTGGATTCTAGGAACAGTGGATCGAATATTTTATCCACTAGTTCTGTACGCCTTGTATTTGACTGTTGGTAGGTGGAAGCAAAAATATCATATTTTTCTTAATTGTTAGATCACTCCACTTTTAACTCAAAACAAAACTCTTGTAAAATTTATTTAAAATATCTGTCAAAATTTTGACATTTTATTTAATTTTCTATAGTTTGCTATTAAATAAGAGGCGTTATTGAATTATTGGTTTAGTGGTCAGAGTTCCTGGCTACAGATCCAGAAGTCCTGGGTTCAATCTTTGACACTTCTCAGATTTTTCTGTGAAGAAGTGGGCTTGGAATGGGGTTAACTCGGCCTTGTCAGGGCAATTGTAGAGCTACTTGAATAAAGTAGTGGCTCTGGTCTAGAAAAACTGAAATTAATTATCGAAGGGTTTGTTGTGCTGATTACATGACACCCTTTACCTGCAAATGTTGGCACTAGCTTCTCCATCATGTAGCCGCTCGGTTGGTATAGATGGCTTGCTGGCTGACACCATGAAGTTTTTTACTATTATGTTTATTGACAATGTGCTAACAATCAACAACCTAAACTATATAATCTCAATAGTAAATAAATAATAATAATAATAAAAAATTAACAAATATTTGTTAAAAAAATATATCAAGTATGTTTATTTGAAGATTAAATCTCAGTTGCTTGTGCTAAAGTCAAGCATGAGAGTGCACATTCAAATCTGCTGCTAATCTAATACGTTAAGTATTCTTGGGTAAGGCATTTGCATAATTGACCTCTACTAATTGCACTCTTAACTAATATTTTATAATTGCTTATTTGAAAATATTTCAAGACATGGTCCGAGCTAATATATTCAAGGTGGACTAATTTCCTTTCTGGTGTCGAGTCGAAGCATGTGGAATGTGGTTGTCCTGTCTGGTTCAAGGTCCCTGGTCGGTGGGTGAAGTTATTGAGGGCTACACAGGAATAATCTTCGCCTGGGGGACCATCATCAATGGGGTATACCTCCCAGGATCCTTCACATATGCTTATGGTTTCCTTCAAGTTGGTACTAATTCCTCTTTGCATGTCTTATGATTATACTATTTTTGAAATATGGCCATTTCTCCCAATCCCATGGGCCTAACATGTCAGGATAGGCTTGTGGGATGGATAGGTAGTGGCAAATAATTATTGGGTTTGTTTAATCTAGTTTATTGAAATAGATTAATTAGGGCTGTCAAAATTGACTCCTCGACACTTTGATACTCTCGATTCTTACTGGTATCAAAATAATCAAGAATCAATCTTAATATTACAACTCTCGCTGCTTCAATTCTTAGCTCTCAATGAAACTGGCAACTAAACAAAACAGAAACATTCAAAATAGGTGATCAATTACCTCTTATACTAGACCCTTCCCCCCTCCCCTGCATTATTATTTTCAACACACATATTGAAGAATCATCATAGACTCTACCATAAAATATGAGTGACTATCGACATTTTTATGAGGAATAAATTAAATTTTCAAAATAAAATATAGTGTATGTTACTTGCTGATAATTTAGCTTTATATTGGTGAAAGAATTTTTAAAATCGGTCCAGTAGTTTTTGAGTTTATCCATTACAAACAAAAAAAACAACAAAAAATCAAATTTTTCCTTTTTATAATATCAGTGTAGATTTGTTTAGTTGCCGTTTCACTTAAATGCCGGCAAATCGTAAATATACCATAATGGCTTGAATATAGTATGACCCCGAATATAATAAGACCCTAACATTTTGAGGTGATTTACATGAAAAATAAATGATCTCAAATATAATCGAACCTGACAATATGACGGTAACAAGCCCTAAACATTTAACAACTCTGACACATTTTTTTAAAAGTGATATTTAAGTGAGACTGTCAGTATGTAAGAATTTATTCTAAACAAACAATCCTTATATAATACATAGAATAGGGATGGAAATTTTCTGTAATATATCAATATAGCTATCATTAATTAATACATCACAATGTGTATAATGAAAGCTACGATATTCCTATCAAATTAAAATGGCTACTCTCCTGTAATTATATTCATTGTCGTTTTTAAATTTTGAATGTTTTATCTCTTTGAATAAGACAAGTTTAATAAAAATAGAACAAAAATCAACATTGTTAACAAAAATGAAGCAAAAACCGTTATATTTATTTTAATTCACTAGCTTATCTATATATCATTGCCAAAACTTCATTACTAGTTTCTGACGAGCTAACGTGCGTAGGATCAACTATGGCGGACGACTGAAATTTTTTGTAACGTGTGAAATGTGTTCTTCTTTTTGTTATAAAGTCCACAATTTATTGTTTTAATTTTGAGTTCATTTGAATTCTTGGCTTTGATTTTCAGTTTTGAAGAGTTTTAGTGTGTTTAATAAATATCCATAGGATTGTGAGAATAAAGTTTTAAATGAGATGTGTTGTAATGATAGAGTCCAAGTTTCACATTGGGAGGAGTAGGGTATCAGGCACATAAGATTTTCTATGCAATATTGCTTGGATAAATAATGAAAAAAGAAATATTCAAGAATCGGAATTGAGAATCAAGGTTGAAGCTAAGAATCAGAATTGAGAATCGGAATTGAGAAAAACAAATATCGTGATATCTCTAATAGTAATTAAGCTAATAACATATAACGTGATGTAGGGTTTAGATTTAATTGATATAATTTGGAAAAAGGTATTTGTTCCGTCAACATCCTGACTCATCAGTGCGTGTTCTGACCTATCTTTGCCACTATAACCCTAGCTGGTGTCAAACCCTGATTGTCCAGCGCTGTGCTGTTATTAATGAACTAAGACTTCTAGATGGGTTAGGGCATCCTCTTCAGTGCAGAACAGTGACTCAAACTGTGAAATATTCTCCCCACAAGTTGGTTAGACTTGGTAGCTGACTGAGTATGTAGAGCACTTTAGAATAGCCCCGCTGGTAACTTTTGTACGTCAGATTGGTCCTCCCTCGCTCTCTCATAAGGTCCAAAACTCACTGATATATACCCATCCAAAAAGGAGGGCTGTTTCCCCTAAGGTACTGGTTTTGACACTGGTCTATTTTATGCTATTTGGAAAAACAACTGGTGTTGTTTTAAACCACTACCTACAGTAGCCCCATGGCTTCTTTGGTGCTGACTGACAGCTTTGAAACGTTACCAGACCAAATTATGTATCCCTACGCCGAACCATATGATCTACAAAAACATTTGTTTAGCAGCTGTAACTTCTGACAGTCAAAATTTAGGTATATACCTAATTGTTGAGTGTCATAAGTGAGCTGTCAGTCAGCACCAAAGAAGTCATGGGGCTACTGTACTCTGAATACTCAACTGCTGAGTCAGGTGAGTTGGAAGTGTGAGTTTACCAGACTTATGTCATACTTATATGCTCTAGATTAACCAAGGCTGCAAGCTATAAAAAATTGATACATTTTATAATAAATAAAATTATAGAAGAGTAGGAAAATGATAGGGCACTGTTTCATTTACTTTAGTAACACATTGAAAAATATTTTGTTGTATTTTAAGACCAAAATTTCAATTCATTCAATTTATCTTGTTTAATTTTCCTAGCAAATAAATCACACTACTTGTGAGTACCATAATACCATTAATACTGTACTCTTTACAGACACTGATTGTTTGTTTACATATTAGACAAACAATGTTATTATTTATTTGGTGGAAAAAATATGCCAGTGCTCATTTTTTCTGATACATATGACCTCCTTTGATTTTGCATTTTAAAGGTTTTGAAAAATAAATTTTGAGGGTCACACAATTTGAAGCATTATCAATAAGTCGTCCGTTACAAAATTTAATAATATATATATATATATATCAATTTGAATGCATTCACACTAGTTTATGTTATAATTTATTTATATTTCCTGAAATACAATTTTATTAGAAGGAATCCCACAACCAGATGCTAAGGCAGACAAACAAGACCGGTTTCATTATTTTAATTATCTTCTAACTATGAAGTAGAAAACTGCCAATGGAAATGAATGTTTTATTTTCTGTGTCAGCCCCTGCTTGCTAACACTCTCTCACCCGCTAACTGCTTATATACCTCTTTACGCTCATCCACACCATACAGTCACTTTTATTGAAAAGAGAGTAAGGCCGAATTGAATGTCGGTTCGTTATAAGCTTTGCGGGCTGCAAAGGATTATAGATTGGGCCTTATTGAATGATGTTTCATTATAAGCTCTGTGGGTCGCAAGTTTGACATACCTGGTCTAAGATGTTAATAGACCTCTCTATAATATAAAGTTTTAAAATATTTATACACGTAAAACTTGATATGAGACAAGTTAAAACAGTTTCAACACACCATCCTGAGTTTTCTTAATTCTTTACGTTGAAATTTCATTTTAACAAACAGAAATGGTATAAGGTATTGCTCTCATGTTGGACTGGACTTGAATGACATGGAGATCGAGGTTTGAATCCCGATCGAGTGTATTAAGGGTGGTTTTTCAAAACTGGTTTTACACTCGCCTTCCACACAAATGCGGATACACTTCCTTTGAATTCATCCTTCCCTATTCTCGTCTGATTAGTGTAATTAGTACATATGCATATAACCAGAACATGTTGTAAGACAATGTGCTAAAAAATCACTATAGAAGGATGCAAGGGTTGAACATGTTTGGTTGATTTGGAATTTATAATTGCTGATGTGTTTGTTATACAGATGTTTACATTCCAAATGCCTATCACATTGCTATTGGCCCATGCACTGGACAAAAGGTAACTTTAATCATGTATTTAAAAAAAAATAAACAAATGAAAACTGAATGGAAACACTAAAATAATGTAATTTAAGTGATAAGGAAGGAAACCAACCTGAAAGGATAGCTAGGCAAGGCCTTAAGAGCCCATCTCAGCCAAAGGATAGCAGCTATCTTAGCTAGATAATATAGCTTGAATCAGATGTTGCATCGAGGTGTAGTTTTCTGTATTCTACTTCATAAAACAGAAGAATTGAGACCCTAGTGAAACCATTTTTTCATATTAAAAAAAATTTGAAAAATAATCATTAAAAAACAACAATCAAATTGATCTTAAATTTGATATGTCAAGGGGAAATGCAGAAAACTGCACTGATGAGTTTTTTGGCTTGAGCATAGTCATAAATGTAATCAATCATAAATTTAATATCCCGGTTTAGTGGCTATAAGAGGGGCCATTATTCTCTTAAGAAACAATTATACTTCTTTTTCATATGTTCATACTTCCATCTGGACATCCCTATTCTTCCTCACACAATAAACTTAATATTCATTTTCAGAAATATTTCTTTGTCATTAGAAAAAACACATAACAAATGGCATTGTAGTACATAGTTGGCACAAGCTGGTGTTTAAATGTGTTTGTGTCAACAATTTTTAACTATACATCACCCAAATATGAATACTGGCACTAAATTATTCACCATGTTATTTCAGACTAAGAAATCATGGACTTGAAAAGCCTTGCACAATGCTTGGCTTGTTTTGGCATCATTCACTCTTTGTGGTGCTAATTGGTCTACAGATGATGTTTGCATATTTCTTCTGGTTGGCATATGGCACAATGGCATTTCTACTTGGTCCTTTACGGTCTTGGTCAATAGTGCTGGCTGTTGTATTGTGGCATCAAGCCAACACGCTTCCAGAGTATTGCCTCCGGTAAGTGTTAAACATTATACGCTTGACATGTTTACATTCTTATAGTTCTCTAGTCTCTTCCTAAACAACAAATATTATAAAATATTTAGTTGATAATTCCTTGTTTGATTGGGTGAAAATCTTACTTAGAGCTAGCCTACCACTTTTTGAGTTATCAAAGTTATTGATGGTTGAATCTTGGCTAGGATTAGTACCGTATTTCACCACATAATTGTTTCCACTGCATAATCGTTGGACCCTGTTTTTTCAGTCAAAAAATTAGTTGGTAAAATTTCATTGCATAATTGTCACATGGTATGTAGTCTAGGGGTTTGCGAGCTTGGGTTTTTTCATTCAGTCAAACTCAAGTTGAGTATTTCAAAAAGATTTCATATTCAAGTCGAGTTCAAGTATATTCGTAATTTAATATGTTAAAAGTATAAATTTGTTTATTTTTAAAGTAAAATAGTATTTTTTTGTCATCAGTCAAAACGAACATAAAATGTAAAAACCACATTTTTTAAAGTTTGATTTGGTACTTATGAAAAATAAATAAATAAATTAAAATACAGAAATATTGGTTTTCGTATTAGTAATGACAATTTATAAAACATGTTTTAGTACACTTAAATAAAAATATAATAGAAAAAAATAATTAATCAATATGGTTTCATCACTCAAGTCTCTACTAAAGACATTAAAATTATATTAACTATTAAAAAAAAGTTCATATAATTGAAGTTTTAATGAGCTAATATTTCCCCAAAATAAACCTCCATAACTTTACTAAATATCCTACAATAATAATAATATAATTATAATAATAAAATAATATATAATATAATTATAATAATAATAATAAAATAATATATAATATAATAATAATAATAATAATAATAGCCAGGGTTCAATCCTCGGTCCCGGCAAAGATTTATCTGATTACCAAACCCTTCCTTTACCTCTGACAAGACATCTTGTGAATGTGAGGAATGCCAGGCCTCCACCGTGGTTCGGATTCCACGTTAAACTGTAGGTCCTTCATTTCATCTCACAATCACCCTACCATTACACATTAGCGTAAGTGCGTATAACCCAAACGGGTAGTAAGACGCGGTGCTAATTATAATAATAATAATAATAATAACCAATATGCTCTTTGGGAAATATGGTTAAAAAATGTATATTTGTATTATCAAGTTATTTTTGACTACCTTGATAAAACCATACTGTTTCTTTAAGACTTCATAATTTTTTATTCCTGTTACTTTACTTTTTTACAATATTTTTGTATACAGGGAAGCTGCATTTGTTTGGAGAAAGCATCACATAAGAATTAACCTTCAGGAAGAAAGGCCTATGCGGACTACAACTACCTAAGTGAGCTACTCTCATGCCATTCCCACTGCAGCTTAAAACAAATGGTACGATGCACTACACAGACCTCTCCGGTTTTTATCTTAAAATATACATTTACTATAAACTCATAAGATGAAATGTTTAAAAATGAGGTGGCCCAATGGATAGATAATTTTATAATAAAGGGGTGACCTGGTGGTCTAGAGGTAAGGTATCATACTTCTGTGCTGGGGGTCCGGCGTTCGATCCCCGGTTCCGGCAAAGATTCACCTGATTACCAAACCCTTCCTTCACCTCTGACAAGACGTGTATTAATCACAACTTGTAAATGTGGGGAATGCCAGGCCTCCACCGTGGTTCGGATCCCACGTTAAACTGTAGGTTCTCCATTTCATCTCACAATCACCCTACCATTACACATTAGCGTAAGTGCGTATAACCCGAACGGGTAGTAAGATGCGGTAATAATAATAATAATAATAATAATAATAATAATAATAATAATAATAATAATAATAATAATAATATAAAAAAAAATTGAATTCGTCCCACATTTTTACTCTTTCGCTAGATGGGCTTTCTTCATCAAATTTATTCTTAATAGTTTATTTTCCCTTTTAGTTTTATCAATTTCCTTTATTATAAGATTTGTGAAATGAAATAACAAATTTATACATTGTTGTATAAATATCACACCTAAGATCATAAATGGAATAATATATACTTTTACTTACTTACTCCACGGAATTAGAAACTAGGAACACTGTTACAGAAAAATTGAGAAAAGAGAAACATTTTTGTTCACCAAAGAGCATAAGAATAAAATTAATTTTCAAAGTCATGAATTAAAGTCTGGGTTTTATAAAAATATATTTAAAATAAAAGATTTTCAGGGCTCATTTTTAGCCTACTTTTTAATAGGAAAGTAGGAAAAGTACTACTTTTCCTACTTTTTGACCTCCAAAATAAAGAAACCGTTTGGTTTTAGTGGTGAATTGCGGATCTTCCGTTTTGCTGGTAAGTTAGCAAAACAAAATTTTGCATCATAATGTTTCATGCAGTTTGAATACATTTGAATTGTATGCCCGAAAGCTTGTACATTGTCTTTGAAATTCAATGGTTATAAAATTGTTTTTGTAGGTAGTGTTATAATGAACTATTTCCAAATAGAATAGGCTAAATTAAAAGGCTTGTTAAAGCTATCATTGTGTAACCCCACGGAAATGCTGATGTTGAGCGAGGGTTCTCACAAACGTCAAACTATCTTACTAACAGGACCTGTCCCTTTGAGGCATCCATCAGAGGCATACTGTCTAACAAAGATGGTCTTAAACATTACATATATCAGTACAACACAGTATCATTCCCAAAGAATTTTATCAAGAAAGGGCGTGGGCCCAAAAGTTGTACTTGGTTGGACTAAAAGAAGAGAATTGAGCCTGAAAGGAAGAATATAATATTTAGCACCGCGTCTTACTACCCATTTGGGTTATACGCTTTAAGTACTAATTACGCTAATGGATTAGGAATTGGGAAGGTTGAATTAGAGGAAGTGAACCCGCATTTGCGTGGAGGGAGAGTGGAAAACCATTTAAGGAAAAACCGCCCCCAGTTCACTCGACCGAGATTCAAACCTAGATCTCCCCGTCCTCAGCATTCGAGCTCAACACGACAAGCGCGTTAGCCAACTACGCCACCGAGGCGGGTCTGAAAGTAAGAAACAAGAGCAAGAAGATAAAGAGAAAATAAAAAACCAAAGTGAAGAGTATCAAGCATATAGGAAAGTTTTGGAAAATAAATTGTAGGGAGCTAAAGAGGCAATGCAAAATAATAACCTATTGGAAAAGCAAGAATAAGAAGCTAAAGAAGAAGTTCAATCTTATAAGTCATTAGTGGCAGAAGCGAATGAAAGAATTAATAATGCAATGAAAATTAATGATCAGAAAGGTTTGAAAATAGCTCATACTACGCTAGAAGTTCCGGGCAAAAAATTGGAAGAAAGTGACTCTGTTTTTGAGAAAATAAACAAACAAAATCATATTAAAAAGAGAAAGACAACAATGTTGGACTACTTTTGTGCAACTCAATATGAATCAAAGAAACCCAAAAATAATTGAATCAGTGATTAATTTTTTATTCTATCTCTTGCATATAACCCAAACAGTTAGTAAGACACGGGGGGATTTTTTTTAATATGATATTTCACAGATTATTTTAAAAATATATTTTATTTTTAGGCGGAAGACAGTTTATTTTAACCTATGTCAACTTTTGATGAAAATGAACATCATTTTTGTAATAATTATCGTTATTATTACTATTTTGTTTCACTATCATTATTTCCAAATTTGGATTTGTAATGAAATGACAAAGTAAAATAAATACTGTACTAAAGAGAGAATAAATTAAATTGGGGTAGGGTGGGGTGGGGGAGGATTGCAAGGGGTTGACGATGGCTGAGCATTCCTCTTTTCTTCTTTTGTAAAATACTTTTTCATATTTTTACTACAGGCCCAATAACATAAAAACATTGTTTTTAATAATCTATTGGTGACCTGGCGGTATAGGGGTAAGGTGTCTGGCTTCTGTGCTGAGGGTTCGAGGTTCAATACTCTGTCCTGACACAGATTTATCTGATTGCCAAACCCTTCCTTCAACTCTAATCTAATCACAACTTGTGAATGTGTGGAATGCCAGGCCTACATCATGGTTCAGATTCCACGTTAAACTGTAGGTCCCCCATTTCATCTCACAATCACCCACCCTACCATGTCACATTAGTGTAAGTGCGTATAACTAAAACAGGTAGTAAGACGTGGTGCTAATTAAAATAATTTTTTTATTTTGGCACTACGAGGTGAATATAGTGTTTTTAACATGTCCTACTGTTTATCAAATTGGCAGTCCTACTTTTCCTTTCTACTTTTTCATTAAAATGTCCTACTTTTCGACACCCAAAATATGCTATGAGGCCTGGGTTTTTATCTTTAATAGTACTACAACAGCTCTACAATGATAAGTTATTTTCTATCTCAAATGGTTGTGGAGAAATGATGAAAATTTGAAAATTTCTCTCATGTAAAGTAGCCCCAGAGATATTTTTATGAGAAAATGAGAATTACTATCTTTTTTATAATGATAAATAATCTCACAATATAAGATTTAATCAAAATCATTTGAGCGAATTTTGAGAAAATTGATTTTTTTCTCTGTTTTTGCCCATCAGTAAACTACCCTTAAATTTGAGGTTGGATATTTCATTCCAAAAGTCCATTAGGGAGGAGAGGGGGAGACCTTATGAAAACCCCAGACATCAAGAGTTAGCCCAATTGGTAAAATAGTTTCAGTCCTAGCCCTGATGAGTCAAATCTATAAACTAGACTTTATTTACAAATAACTTCAATCTATACATTTTTGCAAACTTTTTGTTTATTGATTTTTCATCTGTAACATGTGGAGTATTGTTTTTATTTTCTTATCACCGCATCTTACTACCCGTTTAGTTTATATATGTGTAGAGTGGTAAATGCAATTTCATTTCATATCAAAATAATTTTAAATGCTTTCCTTGCAAAATATAATTATGGCTGAGCTGATCAATTATATGCATATCTTGTTTCAGAACCTGCAGGAGAAAACAATTCAACTATTCAGGTTAAAACAGTCTTGTTTCACCAATTGTGATCTACTTTACTTAATTTAGATAACTAGGTTAATATACATTATCTAACACTGAATTATTTTATTTTCCCTAGTCACAAATTATGTAACATCTTGTGATATCTTTTAGTGCATTGCATGTAAATTTGAGGGTAGCATCTTTGTAAAGAAGTGTATAGAAAATCCCATTTCAATAAAATAACACAAATATATAGTAAAACAAACATTTTATATACAGTAGTTATATATATAAAGTTTTTTTTAGTTAGATTTTCCTTTACAATCTTTTTGGACTTTAACTTTGTTGTCTCAGTTTTATTAACTTGTTCACTCACTCACCTTTAGTTTGGGTTATTAAAATATACATTTATGAACTAATTAGGGGTCTGCCATATATTACGTCTGGTGTTGGATAACTCATTATTTAAGCGTCTCTCTAAGTGTTGAGTTGTTTGTGAACTATGTGATGGAATATGTTATTTTAATTTGAAAAATTTAATTGTATTGCTTTTTAAAATTATTATTATTAGTACTGCATCTTACTACCTGTTTAGGTTGTATGCAGCTATTTAAAAAATAATATTCTATTTTTAAATTTAAAAGTTTAGTTAGAATTTTAAATCCGGTTAAAAAAATCAATTTCTATTTAAATTTTAAAAATCATAAGTTATTTAATTCAAGCTTGATTTGACTAAATACTTGAGAGCTTTCTGAGAAGCTCACATATGCTCGACTAAGAATGAAAAAATTTGAGCTCACCGACCCTTAGAGATAATCCTTAATTATTTACAAACTCATAGAGTACAAAGATTTCCTAGTCACTGATTAATGTGTTTGTGTTAATGTATCCTGCATTCTATCAATTTTAAGTCAAGTATGCATCTCCCTCTTTTTTATGTTCACTGTGAAATTGTTTGGTTATTTTAATCGTCACCTTCTCCAAGCAATTGGTTATTTTGTATCTAGTTCTGTATTTTAAGTTTTACTGCCATCTATTTGATATTCCTATATTTTAGTGGTGCGTGAAGTCCGTTTTTTCAATTCAAAACAAAGTCAAATCAAATAGACTAATTATTCTCTAAGCTAAATTTTACGTCCATTACTATTTCCAGCTTGTGGTCTGGGTCAAATTTCTTGCTCAAGCCAAGCTAGGCTTTTCTTAGCTTCATGTGCCTTATAATCTAACTTACTAGTATAGTCACAACAATCAATCCCAAGCTGTTAATTCAGCACTGAAAGGGTAAACCCACATTTCCCTCATGATAATTTTCTTTGGACATGTCAGGAATCGAACCTGGTACCCTTAGCTCAGTAGATAGACATACTATCGACTGAGCTAAGGTGTCAGATCTAAGCCAAATAGAAGTTAATTTTTTTTTGTTTTGCTAATTCTTAACTCTCTTAAAATAGTGTTAAGTATTTATTTGACACTTTTTAAAATTTCATTTTAATCTGATAATTCAAATTATTCTCAGAACATGCATTTACTTTAGATTTCATCGTTATGAATATCATATTAATTTGTAATGTACCTAATGTTCAGAATGGCATTAATTGAAAATAATTAGAGTATTTTAGTTTTTAAAAGTTATATAGACAAATTTTTTTCTACGGCTAAGTTGAAGCTAATATATAATTTTTTAAGCCAAGTTGAAGTCTCGAAGCTTTGCACGCCTTTACTATAATTTGTATCACAGCAACCTGATAGTATGTGTTTACATGTTACTGTAGATAAAGTAAATATTTTGGTGAGTTTACACTAACCATTATATCCAGAACAGGTGATGGATGTGTTACACCATGGTCCTATTCTCTGAAACTAGACCTGTCGTCTTCTGTTCTTATCCCAAACCATACCTAACACCCTACTTGAATTTTGAAATGCATCGCTAGTTTTATTTTGAAGAACTCTAGAAACAACAGACCTCATGCCAGTAATTACTTAACTGAATGGATTATAAGAAATAATGTTAACATTTAGTTACTAATTGTATTTTCTATTATTCCATTATATTTTTAGGGGGGAAAAAAACCACTTCAGAAAATTAATTATTTGTGTACATCCATAAATATGATCTTAATATTAACTATGTTGTCTAATGCATTAGTTAATATTCATCAAAATCATTGAACTTGCAACTTTTTTTTTAATTCCATCTAAACAGAATTACAAATGTATGTTCATAATTTATGATCATGCATATATATTTTTTGCAATCCAGATACCAGATCGTATGTTGTTGGTTTAAAATTCTTAGGACAATTTGTTTGTGTCTTGAAATTTAAATAATGTAGCAATGTATGCAATTAATATTTATGTGTATTTTGTCTTGAACTTAAGAATATATTTGTCATAAGAGCATATATTGATAAAATAAATCAAAGGTAAAAGTATAATATAATGTTGCTAATGTGTCAGAAAAAGACAATTTATGTAAGTAAAACCTACTATATTAATTAAAAAAAATTAATAGTCATAAGATAGCACTTTTAAAAACAATTTTAAATATGAGCTAAAATATTTACTTAATAACCTTTTCTATTAATGTGAATTTTTTCCAAACGGTCTGAAATGTCCCTACTGTCAAAACGTGTTTTCTTTACACTGCTAGTTTCACAGTTCTAATTGTTGATGGTGTTGTTACATAAGTTTGCCTCGACCTTTCCACAGCCATTTGTTGATTTCATCACAGGACTACCTTAGATTATCACTCACTGTGGTTTTGGAAATATTCATTACCATATATTCAAAATCATATTTTTTTGTATTCCTCATGAATCAACATATTTTGTATAACTACTCCCTAGCCCTCTTCGAGCATTTGTAAAATCATTGGTTTATAAGTCACTTTAGCTGGGCCCATTTATACAGTTGAATACAGCTGGATCATGTAAAGTACACTTACACCATGCTGAGAATAAGTTTCTATTAAACTTACATCTAAAGTTCGTTCACGGTAGGAGTTTACCTGGGAAAGGACTTTTTTCCCTACCAGAAATCTATTATATAGTAGGATATTGGTAAGAAAAAAGACCTTTCAGAGGTAAACTCCTCCCGTGGATGAAGTATAGGGCCAAGTTAAGGGAAATAATCCTAGGCAAACTTTTTAAGTTCATTTCCTCTCCCAATCATTAAATAGGTTTTAAAAGTATATCAGTGCATGGCCAAATGTTTTAATTCCTATTTTAGTTATGTTCTTTTAAGCACTGTGTCTTACTACTCGTTCAGGTTTTACACATATATACTAATTATGCTAATGTGTTAATGATGGGGAAGGTTCAATTTAAAGGAAGTATACCTACCTTTGTTTGGATAATTTTATAATAAAGGAAAGTGATAAAACTAAAGAAAAAGGAAAAATAAACTATTAAGAGTAAATTTGATGAAGAAAGCCCACCTAGGGAAAGAGGAAAGATGGGGGAAGAATCCAATGCACAAAGGTGACATCGTCTTCCTTTCTTCTGTCTTCTATAGTGGAAGTAGTCACACACACATTTTAACACAAATAAAATAATATTTCGGCATTGTTGCCTTTATCAAACACAAAGAAGAAGAAAGTACATAGTACACAAACAATGGATTACTCCATTTTAAATTTTTAAAAAGAAACTGTTAGAAACACATTGAGCCACTACTACTATAGAAGACAGAAGAAAGGAAAGGAAGAAGATGTCACCTTTGTGCATTGGACTCTTCCCACATTTTTCCTCTTTCCTTAGGTGGGCTTTCTTCATCAAATTTACTCTTAATAGTTTATTTTTCCTTTTTCTTTAGTTTTATCACTTTCCTTTATTATAAAATTATCTAGCCATTGGGCCACCTCATTTTTAAACATACCTTTGTTTGGAGAAAGAGTAGGAAACTATTTAGGAAAAATCACCCTCAGGACACCCGATTGAGATTTGCACCTCAAGCTCCTTGTCAGCCCAGTCTATTGCGAGTTTCTTAGACCAAAGGTTGGCAACATATTTTTCAATGCAGCCACAAGTGTGGCGAAGGAGAAGTAAAATTCACCCCACCATTTAAAATTTGAGAAATTATCTTGCTCAATCGAACAGTTAGCACACTCTTTGAACAAGTTTATTCAAAACATGTACACTTTGACTACTCGGTTACAACTGCTTCAGATGCAAATGATAAGAATTGAAAATGTAAGAAAATTTAATGTGAAATTTGACAATCCTTTTATCTGACAAGTTGCAGAAATACTAACTGAATATCTGAACACAATGCACATCAATTTCAACCAGCACACGCCACCAAGAAAAAGTTTATTTTACTGTGAAAGTTGACAAACTCAAATTCACCAGTACTTTTATGGCCAATTTACCAATTGTGGTGATTGATGACAGGGTTTCTCACCCCGGGCTTAGATCATTTGTCTACCAAAGCGGGTATCATGTTTACAAGTATCTTAGTTTAGAGAGAAATGTTGGTCGAGCTGGGTACTACATCAAGTATCAAATGTAACTTTTTTGCTACAAATTTTCTATGTCTAACAGTTTAGTACTTTAAAAACCTCTTCCATCAGTCTGCATTAATTAACTTCAACGTTACGACAGATTTGTTTCCCACAAAGTATCAAGATGAATAAGAGTTAGTGACATCCAGATATTTGAGAAACCTAACTTAACTGGGGTATAATATACTAATTTCTTTTTCTTCTTTCTTTCATTTTATAAAATACATGTTGATGAATATGCTTTTATTATGTTTTTAAATATATTTTGTTTTATAAATATTTTGAAAATATTTATTTATTACATATTTGTATATTGAGAGTATATTTTTTTCCTAAAAATTATCTTGATTAAAATAGAGATTGACACTATCACATTGTTTTTTTGAATTAAAATAAACAATTTTAGGAGTCAGTAGTTCTCATATTTTCAAGCAACACAAAAATGTTGATAATACAATATTTATAATTATGATTCAAGCATTCTACTAAATTTATATCGCAACTGTGGATAGCCTAAACTCAGTGCACAAAAATGGTAAAAACACATTACAACATACATTTTATTTTTGATAGCAAACATAATAGTTTGCAGATAGACTATTTTGGCAATTTGGACTTTTATAAAAATAAACTACAATTACATACATACACACCTAATCAGTAATAATTCCATTTCCTTGCGGGATAGCCAGGAAACTGTGCATATAGTAATTCAGAAAACAACTCTGTACTTAATTCATCCTCGCTAACCTTCCCCACACTTCCCTATCCTTGTTTACTCCCTTCTCTTACACAGCATCCATACACCGAGTCATAAATTTAACCTAACTATTTTTATATGGAAAAACATACAATCTCACACATGATGGTTAAAATTAGGAGGAGTCAGCACACTTTTCTTAGTGATACTCGAGTATAAAATTGTTTAGTTAAATCACTAAAAAACACACAAATATATAAAGACAAGCTTTCACTGTCACATACAGCTTCATCAGGTTATCAGTCTACACTCTTGACCCGATGAAGCGCTCTGTGAGGGTTAAAAATGTTTTTGTGTATTTTGTAGTATTCTCATCATCATCATCATCATCATCATCATCATGAACTGTTTCCAACCTGTGGCCAGGTCGGTTTAGTATAATGCCTTTTAGTGTTCTAACAGAACAATTTTTACTCCAGTATCACTAAGGTAATTGTGCTCACTCACTATCCCTCCTAATTTTAACCATGATTTAGCCAAGTACTCTATTTCAAACACCATAACATAATTTTGGTTTTAAATTAGGAGGAATAGCCAGCACACTTACCTAGGTGATACTGGAGTAGAAATTGTTTAGATATAACACTAAAAAATACACATACAAATGTTTAAGGACAAGCTTTCACTGTCACATACAGCTTCATGAGGTCAGGAGAGTAGACTGATGCTTTTGGATGAACTGTAAGGTTGACAGTCAGTTTTTAGTGTTATATCTAAACAATTTCTACTCCAGTATCACCTAGGTAAGTGTGCTGGCTATCCCTCCTAATTTAAACCATGATTTAGCCTAGTGCTCTATACCACATAACCATAACATAATTTTTAAATTTCCTATTTTAAGGGTTGTGGAAAGCCCTCTCTTTCAATTCAAAGCAAAGCCGAATTTAACTAAATAAAATATTACTTAGCCAAATTGAAATAAGAATATGTAAAAAAAGTTTTTATGTTGAAAAAAGAATACATTATGTTATTTACAGAGCAAATTGAGGTTATGTTTTAGTTTGATGATTTGGTATTTGATCTATTTGCCTGTCTCTGTCCAGATATTTGTTAATCAATAACTGTCAAATGCGTGGACCAATTTTAAATATTGACATAAATTGTGAGACTGATGTCTTAAAACTTTGTGAACAATGTTTCTTCTCTATGAATATAATGTATTTTTGAATAAAATATTATGTAATTTGTTTTTGTCCATCATAGTTACAAAGAAAAAATATTTATTTAAAATCTAAGGAGAAATTATAAAAGATATTTAAACTTGAAATCCAAAGAGAAATCTTATCACTGTAGTAACAATGACATGGAGGCAGTGAAGTATACTGTTCACAGAACAAATACTTTATATAACTACAGTAGCCCCATGGCTTCTTTGGTGCTGACTGACAGCTCACAACTGACTTCTGACAGTCAACGTTTAGGTATATATCTACATTATGACTGTCAGAAGTGACAGCTGCTAAACACATGTTTTTGCAGATCATATGGTTCGGCTTAGGGATACATAATTTGGTCTGGTAACTTTTTAAAGCTGTCGGTCAGCACCAAAGAAGCCATGAGGCTACTTATCAAGACACTAAATATAATTTATATAATGTTTTATTTCAAAAATGTTTAGTATATATTGACTTAAGCTGATAGATTATGTTAAAATCACAACATACAATTCAATTTATCCAAATTTTTGTCAATGTTAGTCTGTAAGTTACACAACAGAACAAAATGAACAAAAATTGAACATAAATTTGTATAAAGTGTATATTGATGTATATTTGATGCAAAATATAGCTTTACAAACCTATTAATTATTTTATAAAAAAGATAAGGTACAGGAAAGTGTTATAGAAACACACAGAAGGATAAACACAAATGACTTACAATGAAAGGAACATGGTTCACACTTTATTTACTCTGGTGCTACTGTACATTGAACAAAGAGATAGTGATCGCTTCATTACTGTACCTTTTATGATGTGTAAAGTTATTTGGCACAAAAGTGCAAGTTTAGATTGGTTGAATGGGAATTAATGGTTGCTGGGTGTTATGCCTGTCCTAGTCTTAAGTTATATTATAAGGCTTATAAAGCTACACCAGGCCCAGGAAGCCGGTAGTGGAAAATATATGATTCGCATAAAAACTGACCCGGATCATAGGCTGGAAAAAGTAATGGATGCAAAAAATAAAATAAAAATAATGACAATTATAACACAGCATTATAGTTTTATTAGAAATTGTTTTAACATTTGTCTAGTTGTGTAAAATGTATTAACTAAGCAACTGAGGTAATTTTCATTTATATTTTACTACCTGTGTAAATAATTATATATGGACCTGATGATATTTTAGGACTTTTGATTCATTGTTAATTACATTCCATATTTATTATGTATATATATATATATATATATATATGTATTTTTGTGTGTGTAATATTGAATAAGATTTATTTATCAAATATTGAGAAGTTAGTGCATAGTCGTCTATGTTTTACTCTTAAATACCGCAAGAATAAGCATCAATAGCAAAACATCTATGTTTGAAAAACATTGGTCCCTAAACATCTATGATTCTAACCCTAAACCATCGATGTTTTAGTTTAAAAAACATTGAACCTCTTAAACTGAGTATATGAATATTGTTTAACGTTTGCTATGATAAGCACAATATATTATTGAATTAATATAAAAACATCAATGTTTCTACCCCCAAATCATCGACGTTTTAGTTTATTTTAAACATCACAACTCCTAAACTTAGAATAAGATCATGTTTAATCATAATGAATAATAATATATACATATATTATTTTTATTATCCAAATAATCATTTATTTAAGAACACAAAGATAAAAGTACAGTAAAACGGCGCGGGTCTCAAAGGATCGGGCATTCACCACCAATGGTGAAAACATCGACCATCGATGCTCATCCTTTCTCGCGGCCGATAATTCGGTGCCAGCTAAATCTTGCAGTGTAAGTTTATTGATAGTAACTAGGTGGCACCACACACATTATAAATGTTTAGGTTTATTTCATACTTTTTCCATCAGATAGCACCATTAGTCTTAGAAAAACTATTTATTTTGAACAGTGGAAATATGTTATGCTCATTGATTACATCGTGGTGTGAATACGTTTATAGTTTATGGTTTTTTCCTTATTTATATATTATTTACTATACTTTTGTTGTTTTATTCAAAGTTTATTATTTTTAAGTGCTGTTTAGTTGAAATATTTTAGCTAGGCAATGGCTAGGCTAAATGACTCTGACATTTGACTATTTAGCTACTATTAACAGTGACAGCAACTAGTAACTATGATAATTTGCCATATCTTAGGAATCCAGCTGTTCATAACATGTCTGACAGTGATGAGAATGATATTGATGATGAAAACTACAGGAAGATTCTGTCACCTGAGCAACCTATTCCTCTCCCCTTTACATGATTTTACAAAATGTTATGTAGTTCAGAATCAAAATAAGCTACAAAAACCAATCTGGTATCAATTTTTACAGAAATAAATTCTATTTATTGCAGGATGACTGATGAATAAGGAAGACAAGGAAAAAATCATAATTTTTAGCTCTGAATTAGAAATATTCATTCAATTTTTCTTTATAAAATAACTGTAGTCTAATAATTTATGTATTTTTTTTATAAATCTTTAATGTTTATATATATATATATATAAGCTAAAAATATTTTTTAAGAAAATTTAAAATGCTTAGAGTTAAAATATGTGAAAATTAGCGAGTGCAAAAGGGATAATATGATCCTTTTATCTTGTCTTTTCAAAGAACAGGGTTTAGAGAATAACTATATTCTTATTAGGCCTGGAAATAATCTGGAATTTGTTAGTGTTGTTTCCTGTTCTCAAATTATAATGGATGAATTATAGTAAATAATGTTATCATTTAGTTACTATTTGTATTTTATACTATTACATTGTATTTATATTTACTATGTTCATAATTTTTCTCAAGATTCAAATTTGTGATTAGGAGGTAAATTGGCGAGTTGGATTCGACCCGACCTGACTTTACTCTCAATATTTTATTGTAACTACAGGACTCGTTTATTGTTCTAAATATTATCATTGATGGGATGGGAACAAATGTCAGAATCCTGGTGATTGGTGCCATACCAACCAATGGTTGCTTAACCCGTTATCACATGATTTTTCACTGTAGTTGGAATATCAAGCTAGTTGTTTTATAATTTTCTATAATAATGGAAATTGATAAAAATAAATAAAAAATATACAAACTAATCAGTGGAAATTAAATTAAGAAAGCCCACCAAGGGAAAGAGCAAAAATGTAGGGAGAGCCCAATGCACAAAGGTGACACCATCTTTCATTCTTCTGTCTTCTACAGTAGTAGTCATTGCACACATACACACACATGAAGACGTCACTTTTATGCATAGGATTTTTCCCACGTATTCCTTCTTTCACTTTATTTTTGATCACTTTCCATTATTATAACATCATTTTGCCAATGGGTCCCCTCATTATTCTATAGTTTTGTAACCATCATATATTTTTAGTTGAAGGTGGTGGCAATTAAGTCCACTAATGTTGATATTGGGATTCCCACGTCTCCTATAGTGATCTAAGTTGGTTTTCAAACGTTCTTGGGTTTTGTAAATTTGTGTGTATGAAAAATGTTAAAGAGGTTGGGTTTAACAGATAGTATCATAAGTCTTTCAAATTTTTTGACCAAATGAAATTTGTTATGCTGCTCACCATTTTTACATTGTGGTCTGAATACATTTCTGGATGTTCGATTTTTCTTTTATTTTATATTTATATAAGTTCAATAGCTGAATGTTGTTTTTAATAATATTTATTATGATATATTAGCAACGCTATTATATTTAATGAAACAAATAGCCGAAACTATTGTTAATGCATTTTAGTGAGGATTATACCTTTTAGATATCATATTCTGAAAATTGAAAAATGACACCTGGACACGGGAATCGAACCCGGGACCTTCGGCTTAGTACGCCACTGCTCTTACCACTGAGCTATCCAGGATTCGTCCCGTGCCCATGGTCATTCTTCACTCATAGTTTAAGGCAGAGTCTNATATATGCAATCCTGTACAATTATATATATAATTGTCAATTGGCCGCAAAA
The DNA here is from genome assembly GCA_901482245.1 of Timema douglasi. Lineage (NCBI taxonomy): Eukaryota > Metazoa > Arthropoda > Insecta > Phasmatodea > Timematidae > Timema > Timema douglasi. Next base: position 122,821 of record CABEEJ010000462.1, read on the forward strand.
TCGCCAACTACCGAGTCGCTGATGGCTGCGTTGTCTGATGGCTGTGATCTTAGATAATCACATGTTTATAAGCTGACGACTTCCACGTCTATCTCAGACTCTGCCTTAAACTATGAGTGAAGAATGACCATGGGCACGGGACGAATCCTGGATAGCTCAGTGGTAAGAGCAGTGGCGTACTAAGCCGAAGGTCCCGGGTTCGATTCCCGTGTCCAGGTGTCATTTTTCAATTTTCAGAATATGCTATTATATTTGTTACCATTATAACTGCATCTAAATATCATATTCTTTAGATTGAAAAATGAAGCCTGAATAAATAAATTGAACCCTAGACCTTTGGTTTATTACACCATTGTTCTTGCCACTGAGCTATCAAGGAGTCATCCTTCATTCATATTTTAAAGAAGAGTGTAATGGACGTGTGGAGATGGTTCAGTGGTTAAAGCATTGCCATACTAAGCTTAAGGTCTTGGGTTTGATTCCTGTGTCCAGGTGTCATTTTCCATTTTTATATATATATATACACGCACACAATTTTCTTTTAAATCTCGCCTCTAAAAATTTATAATTTTAGCTTAAGTGAAAATATTACAAATTGAGAAATTTTTAAATTTTTTTTCCCTGACAAACAATATTATTTGTTTTTATCTCTCCATCCTTTACCTTCTTCCAAGAAGTTCATATATATATATATATATATATATATTTTACACAATAAAAAAAAATGATTTTCTGAGTAAATTATTTACATATAATTTTATCTCTATTAGGAAAACCTCTTTTCGCTTCGAGGTAATTATTGTATTATATTTGGAAAATTTTGTGAGTTATTTCTTATAATTTAAACTGCCCATCTTTATATAATTCATTTTACTAATCGAATAAAATTGTGATTTTGAATCACACAAATACTCCAACATTTGCTTGATCTTACCAAATTTTGAGTATGCTTTTCTTGGGCCAATATTTTGGTTAAAATGTTTAGAAAATTGTAGAAAATGAAGCACAAGTAACAAGTTAAATGATGAAAAGGCCCAATGATTAAACTATACAATAATGGAAAGAGATAAAAATACGGTTAGATTTTTCAAATTCAAAATGGAGATGTTTTTTTAAATATACAATTTTGAGTTTAAATGTGTGTGCGCGTGTGTCCTTTTCTACTACAAAAGCTAGAAGAAAGAAAGAAGTCACGTTTATGCAATAGATTCTTACCACACTCTCTGCTCTCCCTAGGTAGGCTTTCTTCACTTAATTAGTTTATCTAACCTTATTTAAAAAAAATTCTGTTATTCTGCATAATCGTAGATAAACGTAATAATTGTGCCTCATTTCAAACATGTATTTCTCTGTATAAAAATAGTGTTTTTATGAAAACCAATCGAATTCCCATTTGAGCTAATTTAATGTTTTTTTTAACTATTCTTTTAGTAATATACATGGTTGATATATCTTTGAATGTTAAAAATTGTATTTATAGAATGTATCTTCAAGTGTTATATGACTGAGAGAAAATATATTTACAGTTTTAATAATAATTGTTATTGTTGCATGAATCTGATACTTTTAACTCTTTGGGTGCCAAGAGAAATGGCAAAAATAATGTGCCAAAAGTATCAAGCTATTTTGCTAAAAAAATACAGGATTTTGTTCAAAGATAAATTAATTATTACAATTTAAACTTCTTGAACTCAAATTTTTATATAAGCTTTCTAACATTCTTGCCAATTCGATCATATAATTGTACATATACTTTTTATTTTTTTAATATAATAAAAAATTCACTAGCCAATATATTTAAAAAATTACTGTTTTATTTAACATTAATTTTTAAGCTTTGAAAATTTTAATAGCTTGAATCACTGAAAAAAAACATAAAAAAAGCTGAGTAAATAATGTTTACAAATAAAACTAACTTTAGATTTTACGCTAAAATTGGGTTATGCATAGCAGCTGTTTCAGTGACCTTCAACTTTGGCAGGGTTATATTAGAATAAAGTCTAAAATAAATAATTGGCTTGGAATCGAAAAGGTACTGGTAACTCTGCATAAATATGAAGAGGTTGGGTTAGATTATCCTGATCAAGATTTATTTAATCCCTATAGGAATCATCCGTACTCGCACTCGGCTTATCAATGTCAGCTGCCACTCCTATGTGTTCCGATCTTTCAATTTAACTAGAATATAATTCCTATTTGGTTTCATTATTTACAAATTAAAAATATCTTTCATAATCACTAACAAATTTATCATTCTCGCTTGAGCTATCAATAAATATTGCGTGTATTTCTTTCTCTTGAATCAGAGCTTTTCACTTAACAGCCGTGTTTACAAATAAGGCCAAAGATAAAACTCAAAGCTAGAAAATAATTTTCATGTTTGATATATCAAAACTCTAAGCGCAATGACAAATAAAAGTAGCTTGAATATAGGAGAATGCAGTGGAAATAAAATCTAACCTATCTGTTGACTTAATACTGAAGCAAGAGCTAAAAAAACATGGGATCGCTGTGAGTGACGCTGGCCATTTAAGCAAATATTTCTCGCATTGCTCTGAACAATGTTGGCACTCAAAGGGTTAATATATATTATGAATGTATAGTTATTATTCCTTGCATTCAAATTTTTACATTGTAAATATCTTTGAGTACCTGCATATATATTCAAATTGTTTTATTAATATTACTGTACACTTATCTATTAAATTAATTTGTATTTCCTAAAGCCTTGCCAATATTGTTGGTAAAGATTGCAAAAGTTAAATAATTAAATTATGTTAAATTAGATTGTGATTTTTTTCTTTTAATACATACTAGCATTTAATTCAAAAATCTCTGTTCAACAATAAAATTAAAGAAAATATACATTTTGTATCCAGTTTATAGTGTAACATTGATCAACAAAGTTTTTATATGAATTTATATTCTAGATGTACCTACATTCAGCTCATGAATACTGAATAAAATGAAAATAAAATTAGAGTTGTGTAAGTATTTTTCATTTAGAGTTAAATTCAATTAAAGTTAGAATAGAAATATCAGTTTTAGTAATTTAGAACAACAATATTATTTTGTAAAATATTAAGAGTTAAATATGAACCATAAACAAAAATTTATACAGTTTTATGAATAATAATTTTTGAATAAAAAGCTAGGAACTTTTAGGAAGCTGTGTTACACTCCCTCCTGAGGAATCAAGATAGAATAAAACCTAGGTCAGTGTATTTGGTGGTAACAATCTAATTTATTCAAGAAGCAGCGATTTTATTATCCTGAGCCAAGAGTCCCGGCTTCAATTCCTGGTATGGCCGAAAAATTTATTATCGGTGAAATGTGGGTTTACCCATTCACATCGATAACAAGAGCCGGGGGCTATATTTGGTGTCTGTCCTAGATTTAAGTTGGTTTATAAGTCGTGTACTGATATTATCAGTCACTTCATTTCATGAAGTACACAGTGAATACCTCAAAGATGAAAAAAAGCTATTACTTCTTTGTTCAGCGGCAGTAATGTAAATTATGAACTGTGTTCTTTGCAGTGTAAAAACCATATTGTGTTTGTTTACTATCTATATGTTCCCATCTCTCTTTCCTTTACCTGCTTTAGTATTTTTCAAAAAATCAAATTCAAATTTTTTAACTGAATTTAATATAGCTTTACTTTAATCAACATTTTCAAGCGTTGTAAAACTTTTGATTTGCCTTAAACTCAAATTTTCAAATACCCTCACATCCCAAAACAAATATATTTAATACAATAAGGTACTTTAAACTATTTGAGAAACATTTAATATAGAAATACAAGCTTCCTTTGAAAAGTGCAATAGATAGTTTTATTAATTTCATACCTTCTTGAATGTTTTAAGATGGATATGGGGTAATATTTTTACCAATGCAGATGCAAGGTATATAATTCTGGGAGATTCCTGTTCTTGCACTCTTAACATTTGCTATCCAGTACTCGGGGATTATTTTTACAGTCAAATTGAGATGCAATAAGTTGGAAGAAATATGTCTAGTTTGGACTACAAGTTGATGACTGACGGAATGTTTTCCAGATTGTAGTAGGTGTGGTCAATGGAGTCCTCCATAACTCTAACTACTCGAAGTCCTGACCTGTCACTGCCAAGCTGACCACCCACTGCAGATGTTGTGACTACGTCCATGCCTTCGTACGTCCCGATAGCGTTGCGGTGGTAATGACCACAGAACACAAACTGTACACCTGTAAAACAGTATATGTAGTTTTTTACATAAGAAAATTAAAAATAAGTAAATGAAAACTCAAAACAACATTTTACCTATCATAAATTAAACTTAGTTTAGTATAAACAGGGAAAAATAATAAACTAATTCTATTTCTATCTCTAAGGTACTATAAATTAAAATCAACTTAGGTTGTTGTTAAATTCCCCACCCAAATTACAATATTTTATACATGTTTAATATGAGGACATCTGATTGCTAAATTGTGTGTATGAATTAAAGTGCATTAAGCAAAACATAAAATAGACAAAATGATAGAATTGTATAAAAAAACAAAGCACAAATAAAATTAAAAACGTTGACACATATTTACACACACTTCAATATTTCGATATTCTTAATGACTACTTCTTTAAGACATTGAAATGTGTGTAAACATGTGTTAGTGTTTCTAATTGCTAAACTGCAAAATAATACACTGAAATTGATTAAAAAAACCAAGGGAAAACCTAACCTACCTGGAAAATAAAAAATATATGGCTATAGTCAAATTCACTAATGTGACATATTTCCTTTCTTTAGTATTCTCTAGTAGTAAATGTCACACACATTGAAACACAAATTGTTTTAATATTTTATCATTATTGGATTGCCTTTTTCAAACAAAAGGGGGAAAAAACCACTCGAAACAAACTCCATTTTGAATTCAACCCTCTGGGAGGAAAGAATGAAAGTCATGATATTTGCTAATGGCTTGAAGTGTGAAGTGATGGTCATGACAAAGGAAGAGAATAAGGCCTAGTAAAGTTATAAGGTTGGATAAAGTAGAGCCGAGAAAAGTACAAAACGTAGAACATCTTGGAAGCTTGATTAAGGTGGAAGTAGAGAGGATTTTATTATTATTTAGCACTGCGTCTTACTACCCGTTCGGGTTATACGCTTTAAGTACTAATTATGCTAATTGATTGGGAAGGTTGAATTAGGAAGTGAACCCGCATTTGCGTGGAAAACCATTTAGGGAAAACCACCCCCAGTTCACCCGACCGAGATTCAAACCTCTTTCTCCCCATCCTCGGCGGTCGAGCTCAACACGACTAGCGTGTTAGCCAACTATGCCACAGAGGCGGGTAGAGAGGATTTAATTAGAAGAGGACAGCAGGGAGAGTTGTTCTATAGGTGTGTAAAAGACTTGCTATGGAGAAGATAAGTCCCCTTGACATGTAAGGAAGTATTTTACAGGGTGTACTTTGTACCCATTGTCACATATACAGCAAAAATATAGACAGTGAATGTAAAATAAACTAGGAAAGTGGAGGTCATAGGAATGAAGTTGTGTGGGTAATATTGGGAGTAAAGGGAGTACATGAGATAGTAGATGAAGCAAGACTGAGATGGTATGAGCATGTAATGAGGACGAAGAAGGCGAGGAAGCCAAATAAAATTTTGGAAATGAGGTATGCAGGAAAAATACTGCAAGGGAGGCTAAGAAAGAAATGGGAGGAGCAGACAACAAAGTGTGCAAGTGAGAGGAGAAGAATGGAAGCAATTAAAGAAGAAAGATTGGGGGAGATGGAGGCATTTTACTAAACTGACCCAGCCACAGGCTGGAAACAGTTGATGATGGGAACTGGCTCACCAATGAAATACCAAGTCTCTAAAGAAGATAGTTTCTACCCTAAGATACATAATTGATTACATTACTGCAATAAGATATGTCTTTAGGATGACAATTTTAATTCTAATTCAAAATGGTGTAAGTTAATGTTTATTAAAAAGATTTTGTTCTGGCCCCTTTCCTCACCCACTACCCTGTTTGGCTAAAACAAGTAATAATGCCAACTTTTATATTAAAAACTATCGGTGTTTCGATGTGTGAGACTTTCTACTATAAAAGACAGAATAAAGGAAGATGTCTCCTCTGTGCATTGGATCTTACCAGTATTTTTCCTTGTAACCCAATTTTCCCTCATTTTTTAAATCAATTTTTATGCATTACATTTTACACATAAGGTACATGAAAAAGGAGTTATAACAAACAAAGGAACAAACCCATTATCACTTTACAATATAAAGAATACAGTTAAATGGTAGTTTTGCGAATCAGAGGGTGGGGATAGGATAATTAGAGGTAATGGAGTGGGGGTGAAGCTATCAATCCTAATCAGTTGGAGTTTGCGAAAATATAAACAGCGGCAGTAGTTTGAGAACAGACTGTCTGCAGATAAGTGCGTGTTATAAATACTGTGATGTGTGAATGCTCTTAGGGCAGTGTGCAAGAATGTTGGTGAATGCTTAGCGGGCCGATAGTGTGGTCCCGATTACACCATCTCTCCACCTTTTAACCTATGATGATGCAAGCAAACCCACACTAGTGTCCACTAAGCAACCATTTAGTCAAGTTCTTGCATACAGCCCCAAGTTTTATAAATTTAGTGTGTGGTGTAGACTAGCATTAATTATTTAGCTACTGTGTAAGTTAAACTGGCTCACTTTTTCTGGATGTTAAAGTTTGTTTCCTAAGTTAATACTATGAATTCCAGTAAACAAAATAATCTTGCAATAAAAATAGATAGCATTTTACTAATTATTAGTGTTATTTAATAGGCATTGGTTATATCTATTAAATGTGATTGCTGCAGATCACATAATTTCACTTAAAACAACTGCATTAAAACTGTATATACAAACAAATGATTGCTGTGAAGAGTGAAAGATAATGTAAGAGGTTGTGGGACATATACAACGGGAAAAAGAAGAATGCGAAGTAAGTTGTGAAGGAGACTAAAGAGCAAATGAGATTAAGAGAAGAAGAAAGAGTACATAGTGAGTTTGAACAAAATAAGAAGTTGTTAAGGACGTGAAATAACAAGGAGTGCAAGGCATTCAGAATAAATGTGATAAGATCATCTGGGATTTAAACAGTATGAGAGTGATGGGGGAAGTATTTTGAGCAATTGTATGATGAAAAAATAGAGAAAGCATCAGAAAATAGGGAAAATGTTATGATGAGTAAAAGAATTAATGAGGATGAAGTGTTAAAACTTGAAAGCTATGAAAGTGTAAAAAAGAATGGCAAAGCTCCAGGTGTAGATGGGCTCACAAGTGAAATTATTAAGTGTGGGGGTGTGGTACTACTTGCCAGATTGTATTAGTTGTTTAATGTGTGTACTGGGATTTCGGACGTTCCTAAAGACTCACACAATGCTGTCATTATTACTTTGTTCAAAGACAAAGGCAGTGAGAGAGAATGTATGAGTTATAGGGTAATTAGTTTGTTGAGTGTTCCAGGCAAAGTTTTTGGGAGAGCGCTAATTAAAAATGTGTGTGAACAAATTGTAGACAAGATTTGGGGTATGCAATGTGGTTTCACACCAGTTAGAGGTAGCATGGGCTCGATATATGCATTGAAGCAAGTTAATGAGAAATCTATGGCAGTAAGGGAGAAAGTTTATTGTGCATTCATTGATCTGGATAAAGTTTATGATCAGGTAAAAAGCAGTCTGTTATAAAATGTTCTTAGAGGGTTTGGTGTGGATGAATGGTTAGCAAATTAAATTATGGCATTGTGTGATGGAAGTAAAATGTGCTTCAGTGCGGATAGAGCTTTAAGTGAATGGTTTATCAGTGAACAAGGTGTTAAACATGATTGTGTTTTATCTCCATGGCTGTTTAATGCATTCATGGATAAGTGTATGAAGGATACTTATGAGGACATGGTTGGTGTACAAACAATGTGAATGTGAGAGTGCTGTTATATGCAGATGATGCTGTATTAATGGTTGAGAATGAAAGAGACTTGTAGGATTAATTAAATTGTTTAAATGTAGTTACAGGCAGAATGGATCTTCACATACATTTCTCCAAAACAAAGGTGATAGTTTTTTGCTAAGGACAGATCAGGACATGATTGTCAGCTTAGTCTAAATGGAAAATTGTTAGAACAAGTGAATGATTTTGTGTACTTGGCCAGAATGTTCTATAAAAGTGTAAGGATAGATAGTGAAATCAACACGGGCGAATACATCTAGGAGAGTAGTTGGATTTATGTTGACTATTGCCAAGAATGACGTAGTGTTGAAAGAGGCAAAGATGCAGTGTATAAAAGTGTATTAACGCCAACATAGTTTTATGGTGGTGAAGCGTGGGTTTGTCAGGGGAAACACAATAGCAAGGTGAATGCAAATAGAATGAGATTTAGGAAATGTATGTGGAAAAACTTGTATGGACACAGTCAATAATAGGTGCTGAAGGAGTGCAATTTGAAAGAGAATCCAATAGTTAAATTTGAAAGAAGTGTCTTACTTTGGCTTGGTCATGTTGAGAGGGTAAATGTGAATTGAGTGACGAAGCAAATATATGAAGGTAGAACGTATGTATTAAAAGGAATGGGTAGGCCATGTAAAACATGGCTAAATGTGGTAGACAAATGTGTGAAAAAGATAACCTAAGAGTTTTAAGTAGATAAAAGAGCATGCATGACTGAGTGTATGGATGTTGTTGAAGTCAAGGGCGTGTGTAAGAATAGGGAAGTGTGAAGAAAATTAATGAGAATGGATCCAGTATGAAGTTGTTGTTTTTTGAACTATATGCACAGTTTATTGCTTACCCTGTAAGAGAACGGTGCAATTAGGTATGTATGTATGCATGTATTAAAACTGCTTTAAGTAACGTTTGTAACTGTAAAAAAAGCGTCTTATTATCTGAAGCTGAATAGTCAAGGTTGTTGGAATAGCTGGGATACTGCCCAGAGCACCAACAGTCATCGGTCATCCTTTTAAATACCTTTGTGTATAATCGTTATAAAGAGTCAAAGTCTTCAATACATTTGGTCAGGCTGAACATGTCTTTATCAGAAAAGTTTATAATTTTGAACTGTATAGGCAGGGGTTAACCAACCTTTTCTCCAAGCATACATTATTAAATCTCCAACTTTATCAGAGAAAAAAGAAATCATCTCTAGAATTATCCAGTTTGTGTCAATGGCAGTGGAACATTATTTGTGTGGAGGAGTTTGGGCGTGATTAACCATAAAGCGATCTTGAGGAACTTGTCTGCCTTCTCCCAGGCCTAAAATATTCCATAAGTCCTTCCCTGGCAAACATTAAGGCAATTGGATAGGTTCGTGTCCAGGATTTTTTAGAAATTATACTCCTCTAGAATCTATTTGAAGTGATCTTTTCTGTTGATGGATCTTTAATATATTTATAGCAGTACTTGTCTCATATTTGTTTTAATTCAATGCCTTTAGAAGCCATTTGAAGTTTGTTTTTAATCGTATCATATTCAAAAATATAAGAGGGAAGTTAAATAAATCTAAAGGGGGTCAAATTTATTCTTGGAGGAAATACTATCTTCCTGGGACAGTGCCCACTCTCCTGGCCACTTAGGCCATTGTTTAAGAAGTGATCTTTGTACATTTTCGAACTTGGGGGAGGAGGTGCCGTGTAAGTTTCTAAATGTTAATCAAATTGATAGCACTTTAAAGTATTTAATCCTTGACATTAATTAACATAAAAAAAAGTCCAGATAGCTTCTAAAATAATTTAATATTAAAAACTTTTCTTTGCCTGTAGTAGATGGGAGAACTTTACCCCCCAAACCACACTAGCAATTTTGGTATGGTTATGGCCTTGGTTCATACAGTATAATGCTGCCACTGGACAAAAAGGAAATAGTAGCCTCTTGAAACAAAATATGTCTTCACTGAACAATTTTTCTCCCTATTGTATTTATTTCTGTACATTTTTCCCCAATGTATACAATTATACCTGAAAAATAATTAGAGATTTTCTTCAACTGGTTACTACGGTACATTATAAAATAAGAATCACCAATAAGAAAGTGATCTTGAAATTATGTGAAAAGATAAAAAAAACAAATAACCTAATTAGATTTAATGAAAGATGTGTGTAACCTGATTGTTTTAATATAGGCAGCCACTTGTTTCGAACATCTTGCGGCAGGGTGAAGTATGAATCTAGGTTGTTCTCCTTTGGGTCATGTAAGAACCAGGGAATGTGTTGGAATACAATCACCCTTTTCACACAATATTTGCGGGCAGTCTGCAGGGTGTTACTCAACCACAAATCGTGATCTTCAGCTTGTTTCTTCACCTTAACCACACATGATATACATTATTAATACTATATAATGTTCTCGTCTTCCTCTGAGCACACACAATACACTTTGTTATTAAGTTATTAGAATAAAGTCTTTAAGCACACAACTTACAAGCCAACTTCAACTAAAATAAAACAGCTAATCCTCCTAACCCTAAGATAAAAAAGATGGTATCTTGCTAATTGGATGAACCCCTACACAAATAGTAACTTAAAATAGGCGCTACTTTATATTGACACAATGTATCATAGATATATTAAATGGAGATACAATATATTATGAGCTTGCTATTTCTTTTGCTATTAAACAAATTTGAACTCCACATTTAATAACAGTAATTATAGCTAGAAATAGATACAACAAAGTTGTTGAAAGTTGGATGTAAAGTGATAAAAATAATTTTAAATTAAAGACCTAAGGAGGAAGGACGTTTTAATAACCACACGAATCTCATGAAATCCTGTAGCATTGAAAAAGATTGAACTATAAAACTGAATCTGCATAAGTTAAAGGAGATTCAAAGTATTCATATACTTGTAAGATGGAAAAATAAATTCTTAGAATAACTGTTAGGAAATACTGTATATTATAAAACTATAGAATTATACTATTGAGAAGCTATCACAATATAAAGATATAATTTAAACATATGATCATATTAAAAGTATTTTAAATACATAAAATGGTTGTATACATGCCAGCTTTGTAATTACCTGACTACTATCATAAAAATACTGAGAGTTTATCACTATAAACATGACTCCACCACACCAAAAAGAAAAGTAGTCTTCACCGAATGATTTATGGTACCTGTAAACAAAAACAAAATGTAACCAACAAAAGCATGTAACCTAACTATAAACATATTGTAGAGTTTAACTTACAATTTTTCAGAAAGCTTTGATAGTATTAAATAATATAGATATATTTTTAAACTGAAAAATGACACCTGGACATGGGAATTGAACTCGAGACCTTTGGATAAGTACTTCAATGCTCTTACCAGTGTGCTATCCAGGAGTCGTCTCATGCCCAGAGTTAATCTTCACTCATATTTTAAGGCAGAGTTTGTGATGGACGTGCGGGAATCATCAGCCACATATTAGCGATCAACTAGGAAAGTTTTTAAAATAACCTACATAGTAATGACTACGGTGCTTCAAGATCGTACCTTTAACCCCTTTCTAGCCATCATCAGGGATTGTTCTTGCAGTTTAGCCTGGTTTGTACACACATAAAGTCCGTTCACGATAGATTTTTACCTGGATGACAGTTCGAAAATCATATGTTTAGGTTTTGGGTTGCCAACACTTGTAAAAGATCAATGTTTTGTTATAAATGTAAAATTCTTTAATTACCTGTTATATATTACATTTAAAATAATGAAAACTTAAGTTTCCTCATACTATTTCATTTTTTTAAATAATTTCTTTTTATACAACTCGAAACAATATTTTAAACATAATTAAAAGTACTTATTCTTCGTTTTGGAACGTTATTGATTTTGTGTAATAAAGTGCACACATCAATATCTTTTAATACAGGCATCGTATTTATTTGGAAAAGAGAAAATTGTTGTCATTTATTTTACATACAATAAATTATTTTTGATTATTTTATCTTATTTTAAAATATTTAAATGAATAAATTATTTTCATCAACTGCGTGTTTGCATCATTGTAAAAAACTTGTTTACCATCATGTTCAACCATATGGTTTAAATTCGTCAGTCACCATTTTGAAGCTATGTTTATTATAAGTTTTTGTGAAAGTGGTGTGAATATTTTTTTAAAGTGTAATAAAACAATAAATAAACTTTGTGTCCGTCCTCAAATAAATATATAAATCATATTGGCCTAAATTACTGTGGTTAACTATTACATTAATATATTAACATCTGTTTTCATTATAGTCATCCAAAGTGATAGATGTCAGCTGTTGGCATAGTGATATATTAGGGATTACTTCAAATAACATTTCGAGCTGTCATCCAGGTAAACTTAGGTCATGAATCAATTATACACAGTTTAGAAAGCCTATTGTTTACATTTAACTATGCAATGAGAACAGTAAGCTACATACAAAATTTAGTTATTAGTCATAAACATCTTGCATACAATTCTACAAAGTGCAGCAATTAATATGGTTGAAATTAATATCTAACCAACTCTTTTCACTCTAGGGCACACTTAGTCCAAGACAATATTTTCATGGCACACTTGTGTAAAGGTTGTAACATAATAAATTTTTCTATTAAACTAAAATAAAAATTAAAATGATGAGTATTAAGATGTAGTTGACATAAGTGTATTCTTCTACTGGTATCCTCATATACTTGCAGAGAAAATTAAAATTGCCTGTTAACTTTAATTTTTTCAACAACATTTTTTCTGATGTTTTCAGATATCTCAGAAATATATCGGCCTATTTTATTATTCGATAAAAACACTTTTGAAATTTGCGCTTTTAGATTATTTTATAAGAATGGTTTAAATAATAATCTGACAAACTGGCCTAATCACATTTTAGCAAATAACCTGTGGTTTAATGTTTTTTGTGATCAATTCAGCAACTTTTAATGACACCTCAGGTGCACTACCTGAAATTTAAACAATTTTTTCCATTTTATTTGTGTCTAGTGTTGGGATGATGGTTTTTTGGGACTCACTGGGATGTTTGGTGGTTGGATACAACTTCATTTGGCTCAGACACATTCAATGCCCTGGCATTCTCCACAAAAAATACAGATATAAACTGATTGGTCACAATCTTCTTTTCAAGCGTAACCTAAAATTATCTATCACTATAACACTTTGAGAGGCTTAAAACTGGAACTAATAATTGTAGAGTTATTACGAGATGTTTAGTTGAATTAAAATCTTAAGAAATTCTGGCGCCACACTTCCAAAATTTTGCGGCACACCGGTTGGGAACCACTGATCTACAGTATATAGATTCATATATATTAAACTATGTTCAAGCAGTATGACTTTGAAATTTAGAAAAACATATTTTTACAAATAACATACACTTCTTAATAGCAAACTTTTTCCCCCATCCTATTAGTTGTTCTCTATTAAGAGATCTCACTGTATTTGCTAAAAATAACAGTTGTCTATATCTTGTATTAAGTAAGAACCACTTTATCCAGCATTTCAGTCTCTACTTCTTTAAAATCTTAGCTAAGTAACTTGTTAAAGTAATCTACTAAATAATATCTGTATTTTACTTTATAAAAAAGCTACATATCTAAAAAAATTCTTTCTATTTCTGTTTATTAAGTATTCACAAAGTGTATATTTCAATGGAAACTTCCTCTAATGTGTTTAGTGATAAGATGAAGAAAACTTGGCACTGCATGCCTACACTCACGCTTCTATAGAATCCTCTGTAGGCTGGTCACCGACGTCATGGTTACCACATACACACACCAAAGGAATTCCTGGGTCCAGTTTATAGAATACTTGCTTAAAGTCTATTTCTTGCTTCTGACGAATCAGCGGCATATCATCTAATGAAAGGTTATTTATTATAACCATCATGTTATCAATAACCAAACAAATACCATGATCAACATATTTAACTATTCAATCAAATAATCTAGTTATTAAATATTATTTAAAAAAATCATTACTTAAAACAACTTTACTTTAAATGTATGCTCAAGTACAAACATTCAAGGTCACCCATAGGACTTTACGGGACCGGGGCAGTCAAATTTAGCTGACCCTTTTTACCTAAAATAATTACTATAGCTTTTTTTGTTTTATTTTTACTTATATAATATTTAAACTGTGTAAGTTTTATGTCTGTAGAAACAAACTCATAATTAAGTTACATTGTTATTACTATCCCATGCTAACTGCTTTTAAAATGGACAGATTCAGAGATAATTTGTGCTGCGGCTGCAAAAAGACTTGCTACTATAAAAGAAAGATGTTTGGGTGATGGGAGGCCCCAGCAAAGTGGAGGATTTGGGCAAACTACCCTATCTACTCCTCCCTATGGGGGGCTCTGCAGGCATTTTTTTTATCATGGCTTGCACAATTAAAAGAACAACGGTTTACACTAGATATTTTTTACTGCTGCTGCTGGGCCATGAGGGAGCTCTATAGTGTGAATTTTGTTTCTTTTCACTGTTCAAACTATAATGTGTTTCTTCAATTTATTCCTACTATATTTTCCTATAATATCATACAATTATGCCTTGAAGCTAAATATGATACATTTTCCTTGACAATAAATCTGGTAATGCATTCTGTAATTACTTTTTAACCATCTTATTATTTAAAAGTTAAAAGAACTATCTATAAATAAAGGTTTATCTATTTTACATTAGTCAAAAAATTTAAAACTATAATAGTAAAACTAATGAAACAACATGAGTCATGCTATAATTATTTTATTACAACTGAATTTATTAAATTTATAGAAACATACTAAAGTAAATCCACTAAATAATATATTCTTAGAAGATGACTATTTATTTTACAATAAAATAGAAACATCTTACATGGCATAGCGTCACACAAATCGCCACACATGACAAAAAACTTTGGCTTAGGTCTCATTGCATTGACTTTCTTGATGGCAAGTTCCGCCAGTTGTAGTTCCTTGGACCAGCCTGGCACCGGGTTTTTCTCAATGTAGCGTTGGATCAACCCAAGCTGAATATCAGCCCCCTGGATGAAGTAGAAAGGTTCTTGGAAAACCTTCTCATGTTCTATAGAAAAAAATGTTAACATTAAAAATAATTTGAATGGAGTATCATAATTTCTTTTTTTATCTAAATTTTTGTAAATTATAAAATTATAATTTAATCTTAAAAGTATATATGATTTGGAACTAGTTGTTTTACGGAGTGAAACATGGCCTTTATTTAAACGACTTAGAAGCTGTCATGATTACTCAAATGAATTAAATTTAACTTTTATTTAGCACTGTGACTTACTACTCATTTGGGTTGTATGTATATTTACTAATTAAACTAATGTATCAAAGATGAAGGAGGTTGAATTTGTGGGGAGGGAAAGTGAAAAACTATTTAGGGTAAACCATACTCAGTACATCTAGCCAGGATTTGAATCCTGATCTCCTTGTCATTGGTAATTTAGTCTATTGGGAGAGTGAATTACCTTGATCATTCAGCCATCAAAGCTGGCTATAAATGTACCTGAATAAAATTAGATACAAAAGAAACCAATCATTGTCTCATAATATACTGCATTGTTAAGGACTGGTAGGTCAAGGCTATAATCTAAGCTGGGTGCACAGGGGTATGTTTTTTCCACCCCATCTCCATGCTGATGTGAATGCACATCTGCTAAACTAATTTTATCATCACTAATATTTATATACTAAGACATAATCAATCATGACATTAAACTTAATAACCAACAATGTTCAATTATCTGTTGAACATAGGCCAGAGTCAGTAAGAAATTTTGTGTGCTAAGCAAACAATCCTGGTTTTATTTCCTGTGCCTTGGTGTCTTTTTTCAATGGAGATTTTAAATATGTTTGTGAATTAACTCAATTGATTTTCCACCAAATATTACTTTAAATTATATAAATTGAGAGATAAGTTGTACTATTCAAACAATCATATTTTACCAATTTGGTAACATAATGGCATGAATGAATGCAAGATATATTTAAATTGTTTCTATTAGAGATAGGTCGAATCCATTATTTTATGAATTATCTAAATATCAAATATGAATCTTCATTTTACTTAAGAATATTGAATATGAATCTTAAGTACAAGAGATTTACTTTAATGCATTAATTCTTAAGTTGCTATATAACATAAAAAAGTAACTAATTGTTAACTTCTGTTCTGATGCATAAGTTACAGTGGAGTAACTAGGGTGAGACAGGGCACCACATTTATTAGTGATAATATAAATTTTAAAGATTTTAATAATATATATGTATTTTATTTTCTAACCAGTATTAAACTAATAGCCAGTTGAAGTATTAATATAAGGATTGAGTCAAAATTTAAAGAAGAGTTTTCAAGGGAAGCCATTTTTTTATGTACCCTGGGCGCCATTAACTTTAGTGACACCTCTGATTAGTTATAACACTCATATATTTAGTTAAGTGGTAAATTGATGGTTTGTAGTTTGGTTAAGTTTGTCCTTTAATTATGTTGAACTAAACAATCAAAAGGCAGTAAGAGGCAGTAGAACTCTAAAATAAATTCAAAATTTAAAAGTTTTTAAAATATCTGGATATAGAATTTGACATTTTCTCAAATCCTAGAATTTCAAATATCCTTAAGGATTAAAGGTCTTAGCCTTAGTTTAGTTTCAATTTCATGTTTTAATTAAATTCATAATACAAACTTGTTAATTTACCTGTAGCAATTTTGCTAATAAATATGCAAGAATATTGATTTTATGCTAATTTGTAAGAGTTTAATTTTGTTTATTATGAAGATTTTCTTAGTGTGTAGTATAGAGAATTTATAAAAAAATTTTTTAATGGTTTTGTAGGATTAACAATTTAGTGAATCTATCTATTTTTTAAAATTAAAATTAATTCTTCATCTCAAGCAGATAAGATTAGGCTAGTTCTAAAAATATTGTTTAGCAATAATTATTGCACTTTTATTTATGAGAAAGGCTATTTATTAATAACATATTAAAACTATATAGTTAGCTAATTAATTTTAATTATTGAATGAGCTTATAAAACACATTTTTGAATTTTTATAATGACGAGAAAAAAAAATATATCTAAAATAACCAGGTGACTATCAAAACTATAAAGAATGCAAGCTCTTTATTTGTCAACAAAATTACTCAAAACTTTACCATCATCAAAGAATGTAAACTTCTTTTTTTTTGTGTGAGTTTTCCAATTCATAATTATCTTGTTTAGTTATAAAGGATCTGTAACAGGTTGACCTGAAAGAAATACAAGAAAAACAGAACTAAATTAAATGAATAATACTGTTTTATTTACATGAAGTATCCCCCATTTTAATGGAGGTGGAATGGAAACACATTTAGGAAAAAAAAAACATCCTCAGTACAGAGATTTGAATCTCGATCTACCCGTCATCGGCAGTCAGGTCTATTACAAGAACGACACCTTAGACCAATGACCCACCAAATCAGGATGGTTTAAATTCAATACAGATTACTTCACGGGAAGCTTCTTTGATAGTGTGAATTAATATTTGAATCAATTTGTCAATCCAAATTACAAATATCGGTCCTAAAGAATAAAAAAAAAAGTCATCATCATCATCATTCGATGTTTCCACTTCTGCAGGTCGTCTGGCACATCCTGTTGATCCTTCCAAACTTCTCCCTCATTCCTTATCCTGTCTCTTCTTGTTACATTCTCAATGCCTCTCAGGAACCTCATTTCTGCTGCCCACAATCTACTTAAATCTCTTTGTCCACGTCTAGGCTTCAGAGCCGTGTGTCAATAATGGATGATAATAGGCCTAGGTTAATAAAAAAATTATATATATCATGTATTGATATAATGCTACTTTTTTTTTAAAATTCAGAGTAAGTGCATTTTTACCAACTTTGATTCCACCCAAAATTGCTTCAGACTCCACAGCTCTGGTTCAATCTTGAGCGATTGCAAAGGAAATAGTTTTTCCACACATATTTCTTGGGGTAATGCTTGTGTATTTTTTAAAATTTTACCTCCACTTCATGTCTCTTTAAGTTGTTTAAGTTAATACTGTTCTACCCGCTGAGTGTGCACTTGTGATTCAATCCAGGTAAAAAAAATAAATCAAAAAAATGGGTGCTTCAAGGGGAAGGATCTCCTTCCATGTTTAAAAATTCCTTCCAAGAAAGCGTAAGAGGCAAAGTGAGTCCTTCCATAACAATTTTTAAAAGCCAACACCTTGAAAATCTATTTAGATGAGTGGGATTCCCTTCATTTTCCCCAGTTATTTTCCCTTTAAATTTTTAGAATTGATATTCTCTGGCCCATGTACAATAAAGACAATATGAACTTTATTTTAGTGGTTTGTATGGTGGATTGAAAATACTACTCATGTATCAAGTCTTAGGACTCTCCATAAGAATAAAACGAACTATAACAACCAATTATTATATAACAAGCTGGTCTAGTCCAAACTCCTTAATGTAAATCCTACTTCTCCTTTCGTTTTACTGTAAATGCAATGGTTACATTTCATACACAACAAGGCATCTCGTTCCAATCAGTTAAACCCAGGAGCTTTGTTTGCTAGTAAAATTTAATTCTTCCACGTTTCAAAGCAGATTACAATCCTCCCTGACAATTTAGGCTCACATAGGGGGAGGTGACACAGTTCTAAATTTTTAAGTGTCAATAATATTTGGGAGGGGGAGGTATCCGGCCCATCAGAGGAGAGGAGCTGTGTCATCCGGCTCGTTTATAATTTAAATTCAGCACCTTTGGGTTAAGGTGTGCATTTTTTTTTACTCTGCCAGATAAACGTAAGATTAATTTTACTCTATACTCCCACCTGAACATCTTCTGTGAGATCTTGACGGTAGCTATTGTGTGATGCAGCTGCAGTGCTCATAGTGCATAGACCAACTTCAATGTTCTAACCACCCTCATTTTAAAATATGGATGTTAATTCTGTTATAACTAGACATTCACTTATATAAGCCTCTGAAAAACTCATTAAAAAATTCATCTATTCCTTATTAATTTTTTCTGTCAGTTTAGATATGAGACACCTAGTTTGCTTATTTTTTTCAGCATTGACTTATTAACCTCCCCCTGCCCCCATACAGCCTCCTGACAATGCTTTCTCTCCCCTTCCACTTGATCCTGGGAAAAACATTAATAAGTGCTATCACAAAACTTATTAACTTTAAAATTAAATACTGGAACACGAGTATGCCCAAATCAGAAAAAGCAATGAAGTGCAGTTTTCTGGATTATTTACTTGATAAGAAAAAATTGGGATTAATTTAGGTAGGGCATACACCTGTTTTTTTCAGTTTAAAATAGCATATTTTT
Organism: Timema douglasi; assembly: GCA_901482245.1. Classification (NCBI taxonomy): domain Eukaryota; kingdom Metazoa; phylum Arthropoda; class Insecta; order Phasmatodea; family Timematidae; genus Timema; species Timema douglasi. The sequence goes on from CABEEJ010000462.1 coordinate 142,141, forward strand.
ATTTTTGTTGTATCTTTTTAAAATTTAGTAAAATAGTTTTATTAGTCTCAATTCTACTGGGTTTTTTTCAAGATGGATAGAATACAAATAATTGCTCTACGATACAACATCTGGTTTGGGCTGATAGGCTATAGCCTTGTTATCCGTGGGGCGAGACAGTCTTATAAGAAATGGGGGAGATAAATTATTTGAATATTCTATCTTTAATTAGACCTATTTTATAATTCCCTTTGTTCAACATTTTGTTTGTCAGGAATGTGTGTGTATATTTTTAATAGGCATTTTCTGTCTTAAAGAATAATTTTAAAATGTCCTCGTGAAAATAGGCTACTTTACTTATCAAATTACATATTGGCCTTTAAACAATTACACAAGCCTTTCTTAATGTAATGAAATACTTATATTATATGATTTGGTACACACAAATTTAATGAAAATACAATAAAGTACATATATTATAGTCTAATATACTGATATATAGTTTTTAAGGATTCTAAAATATACACGCTTAGTATTAATAATTTTATGCTACAAGCCTTTCGACTTATTTTAATGTGTGATTTTTAGAATAACTTATTAGTTATAAGGTAAATTATAACCTCTCACCAAACTCTTTTATTAGAATATTGAACTCATTCACCTAGGAAAGTACCGTAATAAAATGTTGTAAAGACTAAAGTCTAACAACTATTGAACATAATCTTATCATATGAAAAGTAATAAACATGTTATGTAATATAATTATATAACTTTATGATAAACTTAAAGCAAATAAAGTGTATTCTAAATAACTTTCACCATAAAAAAAATAGCAATACAAATATCAGTAACTTACAAAGAGTTTTGTCTATCAATATACACACATGACAATATTGCATGGAAATAACTATTTTCTAAATATATTACAGTCATTCGGGTTGACTTAGGAAATTGGGAGTAAACTTTGAGCAACCTCCATTTTTGTATTGTTTTTATTTTTAATAAACAGTATATTTACCAGTGCTGCAAATAGTTTATATAAATTTAAAGGTGGTTTTCTGGTGGTCCTTGAATAAAATATGTTGGCAACACTGAATAATTCTTTTTTCATTTGTCAAGCTGTTTTTAAAGCTGTAAACATCTCTTTTATCATGGTGCTGTTTTCAAGTTTGTTTTATTTGTCTTTTGGTAACAATTAAAAAAAATATTGATTTTACACATATAGGGTATCTAAGGAACTACTAAAGACCCCCAAAATCCAAATCGCACAATTTCTATGGTTTCTAGAGGATGTTCCCTATGTGGACAATGGCTATCTGGGACGTGACCAACAGCCAGCGTTTACTGGACCACTACAATTAATATTGAGTAATAATCAGAAAAATAATACTATTAAAGGGAAATGACAATGCATAGCTTAACATATTATGATTGTTTCTTTATTCTCAATGTGTTTTTTTGACCAACAATAATATATTCAAATCATAATTGTTTGAGTCTACTGTTTTACATAATATGGAAAAACTAAATGTACATATACATTTTAAAACAAATGTTTTAGGCTATAGGGAACACACAGGTAGCTTATAGTCATATTTAGAATTTTGAAATTTATGTTATAACCGAGGAATATAATGGTTTGAAGTATGTTTTGCATAATGCTACATAACATGCTTCACACTGAAGCCTGCTACTTTTCAATACTTTTTTGATACTGCAAAATGCGCATATACATCTTGTGTCAAAAATTAGCCAATAGATACCTATATAGTATACTGGACAATCTTTGTATTTTCTACAATTGCATAGGTACCTGGTTTGTTTCATTTTGTCCCTTTATCAAGTCTCCCAGGTGAAAATCCAGATTTTTTTCCTTGAAGTGAAACCACCTAGGCCCTATCATATGGGCTGTATCCGATTAGTCAAGTACATTTGACTTTATGCAGACTTGATGCAGTCTTCATAAATTTACACTTCTCGCGGTTTTCATAGTGAAGACGGCATCAAACTATTTGAACGGCAACACACTTGGGCTCGCAACGCTGCTTCCTACTGAATAACTTAGAAACTATGTTAAAGCCATCTATTAGCTCACTTGAAAACAAAATATTTGTGTAAGTCGGTGCTCACGCAGACAAAATGATAATACTAAAACAATTGCCAGTCAAACGCCGCAAGAAAGCCGCATGGCTCGTAGCTTTCGTATCCATGGTTACCAAGACCTCGAGAAGACTGCATCAGTCTAGTCAGCGACTATTCGAACAGATTTACACTTGGTCACGTGATTGCCAATGCAGCTATGAACGCCACGAGCCAGCGCGACACCGCATAAGTAGACTATTCGGTTACAACCCTGATTGACTAACATAAACCTATTATAGTGAGCATTGTTGTAATTATTTGGTAAGGTTATGAAGACCTAGCAAAATACATTATGCTTAAAATCAACTTTGTGTTTTAGGTTAGAAGAGAATAAAAAACAATAACATTAGATTTGTGCTTGATAAATTTATATATTTACATTGAATTTTGAAACTGCTTGTTTTTGTGACATTAGTAAAGGCTTTCTCTGTAACATCCAAGCTAAATATAGTTAGTTACTCATATATTCATTTATTTTTTGATAATAAAATATGCATATACACAAATTATCCTTAATTTTTATACATAATAGAAAAAATAAAGTTCAATTAGTATTTTGAAATAAGCTAGTATTTTAGTTTAGGTTTTAGCTATGACATAAAGTCACTAAATCCAACAATTAAATTAAAAAAACACATTGTTACTGTGAAATAATTAGGATGAAATGTTTATGAAAATAACACTATCTATCATTTCTGCTTCTAAAATAGCTTTGGATAAATTTTTGAACAAAAAAACAACAAACAGAACGTATTGTATGGGCAGTGGTACAGAATACCTGCCACCTCTGATTAAAAACAGGAATAAAGTCACAGATAATGCCAAACAATCACAAATATTAGGTTGGTAGTGTTGATCTATCTTTAAAGAAATGCCCTTCAAAACATTAAACTTACCTAATAATTAATTTATTGTATGGATACAATTAAATGAATGAAAAATAGGTGGTACCGTGGTACCATATGTGGACTAGATACCTATAAAGGGAGTAGTTAGCTCGTTACATTAAAGTTACAAAAAACAGGTTCAGTTAACCAAAAGAAGACAAGTAAAAGATGGGGTAGAGGAAAGGTGATGCAGAGGAAAAGAGTTAATTGTTGATTAGAATCATTCAAATTGTGCAAGTAAGTATGTATACTATTTTTTTATCATTTAAATCAAGTATTGGTATCTGTGCATATGACATTGGTGCGTGATACTCTAATCATACAATCTTGGGGAAAACCATACATTATACCACTAACATCTTAGCACATAATATTCAGTATATTACACTGAAGGGTTGCTATATTGTTTGTTTACTACTTACCTAATTAACAAGGCTATTTAACAAAAAAAATTCAACACATGTTGATAATTTTTTGATTAAAACCATATTTATAGACAAATGATATATATGAGATCCCTCTTAAAATACATTGGTGAACATATTATTTAAAGAGCAAGAACTCGTGGACGTGTCGTCCAAATACATCCAGTGTAAGAACATAAAAGAAAAAAAGGAAAACGGAAATAAATCTGATATAAGGTACAGTTGACATTGCATCTAATACCACCATATCATCTCAAAAAGAAGGGAATGTTGAGCCAATTTTGAAATATGTGGACCTGATGGGTTTTCCTACCGATCTATTAGGACAAGTGGCTGATAGTAAAGAGCCGGTTACAACTATTTCAGATCACCCTTCAACATCTTATGCCACTGTAGTTGTTGATCACATCATTGAAGGGGAAAGTATTTCTTTCTCTGAGAAAGCAAGTGTTACTAATGTGTATTCTGAAATTTACAATGCTGAAGACTATGTCATTGTCCAATATGATAAAGAACTGTATCTGGGTCAAATAATTTACTTTTAAAGAAGTTATACTTTTTTGGTGTGATGTGTAGAAAAGTCCAGTGCCTATTAGAAATGACCCAAGAGTAATGATAACCTATGGTATAAAAATCAGATGTTTTCAAAAAACTACCTTAAGAATGCATCATTCCAGCAAGTAATCGAGGGGTTTTCCAAATCAATAATTATTTGCATGGTGCAAAACTATTATTCTAAGAATGAAAATTGGATAGGTATGTAAATGAATTCCTTATAATGGACATGTTTAGTACTTTTTTTTAAAAATATTTATCCCTCATCGAAACTGTAGGGCTTACTGTTTGGAATAATTCTTGAAGATGTTTTTGGCTATGTGTATAAAATTATGATGAATATGTTATTCACAAATCCTTGTTTTATTCTTTCTAAAAAAAAAGTCAGAAGAACTTTTAGTTTTCAACTTTTGTTTTTTAAAGCAACATTTTCTATGTGTCCCTTTATCTTTATCAAAAACAAAATGTTTCAATACTTTTATTTTCAATGTAGGCCAGGAGCATAAGTTACCTAAATATATTTTTTGTTACTATTTTCTCTTTGATAATGAATGTCTTTATTTAACTGAGGGGTCATTTTAACCAGAAAAAAGGGAAATAAGCAAAAAGCAAAATGTTTCCCATGAGGTCTGTGGTACAAAATTAGTTACACCATGATTTTCAATTTTCGAGAGTTAAGGGCACCTGTAAGTTTATTTGTACAATAATCTGCCTTCGGCTTGGGCACGCCTACCAAAAGACCGACTTGATTTGATGTTTAAAGTTCCTTCTTCACATTGTGTGATTTGCCACGTTCCTGAAACATTAGAACATATATTTATGACTTGCCCTGTACATCAGTTGGCATGGGTAAATTATATTCTTAATTATATTGCACTGTATTACACTCACTAACATTTATATTGCCTCTGTTTTTAATAAGTATATTTTTATTTTTTTTCTCTGAAAGTTGTTTTAAGAATAACTATAGGGCTTACCTTCATAACTAAATTTTGTATTTAATATAAATTTCCGCAACAATGTGTCAAAATAGTCCCAGAAGATGGCCTAGACTGTCGGGGATTAAAAAAAATATGGTGTCTTATCTTTCATTGTAAGATATAGGCCTAATTTATAAAGATAGAATTAAAACTCAAATGAGATAGGCCTAGGCCTAAGAAATTAATATAAAAAGTGAATCAAAGTTAACCTGAATGACTGTAATCCATCCAAAATTGTCAATATTATAATTATTTTAATGGTTGACACGTTTTTGTGTCTTATGTAATAAGTAACACCTCAAGGAAAACTTTTTTTGGATAAAAAATCCTTTCTTAAAAAGAACCATTAACTTAACGTTCCTTATCTAGTGCAGTATTGAAACTTGGTAAGGTTATAAGCCATATAAATCTTGGAGGCCCCTTGTTAAAAAAATATTACACCAAAAGGTCTCACAAAAATTAGAAGACAAGGTGATTTTTTAGGTTAGGAGACTGCCATGTATGAAATTTCTCAACTGAGTAATTGGCAATTGAGAAATATATTGTACAATATAAATAATCATCTGCCTTAGTCCAGGAAAAATGAAATTACTCAGTACCCTATAGTACTTTTGAGCCCCAAAAACAAAGAACATTAATTTAATGTACATCATTCCATAATTTTATTTTATTTCTCAACTCAAATTTAGGGTCCTCCAAACAAAATGTATTTATGTTCTTTGATATTTTTTAATAACTTTGAAAACACTGGTCGTAAACATCAATACCACAGGTCACTCACAAAAAAAAAACACATGCCTACTACAGGTACTATCATCGGCTCTTTGGATTCTTTGCTTGACTATAAGTTCAACTTTGATCCACCATAACAAAGTATATGTGAGCTTGATACTTGATTATGGTACTATCATGTTGTTAGGCTCAGCCATATAGTTATGATTCTGGTAGGAAGAACACTATCTGACAGCTACAAAGTTACTAAAACTATTTTAATGCACTCAAATTTCAAGACATATGATCTACAACCATCAAATTTGATAGATACTTTACATCCATGACTGTTTTCAGCCTACGGCCAGGATCAATATTTTATTCAATTAATAAATTTTCCACTACAGGCTGACTAGGCCTGTCGTAGTTTCATATACCTTATAATCTAACTTAAGACTAGGACAGGCACAACATCAAGTACCTGACCATTAATTTATCAATGTGAAAGGGTAAATTCATATTTTTATCAATGACAAATTTTTGACCACGCCGGGAATTGAACCCGGGGCTTTTAGTTCAGTAGGCAGACAGCCTACCGACTGAGCTAAGTTGTCAGACCTGGTAGATACTATTAATACCTATTAAATAATAATGACATAGTAAAATGTTTATCATTTTTTAGCACTGTGCATTACAACTCGTTTAGGTAATACATCTGTTAGCAATGAGGACCACAAAACAAAATCTCTAATTTCTAAACCATTATTCCTACACCTTATTTGCATTAAATTGTAGACCTAAATGTATACATTCTTAACTAGGTTTTATAATAAAGGAAATTGATAAAACTAAAGAAAAAGGAAAAATAAACTACTAAGAGTAAATTTGATGAAGAAAGCACACTTAGGGAAAGAGGAAAAATGCTGAAAGAATCCAATGCGCTAGGGTGACATCTTACTTTCTTCTGTATTCTGCTTTCTTCATCAAATTTACTCTTAGTAGTTTATTTTTCCTTTTTCTTTAGTTTTATCAATTTCCTTTATTATAAAATTATCTAGCCATTGGGCCACCTCATTTTTAAACATTCTTGACTAGATTTTTAGCTAAAAGTAAGAGAATGTTTAAGGAAAGAAAAACAAAACAAATTTTTCATTCCATATAGTTTTTTTTTATTTTATCAGATTTTTTAAACTTAGATTGCAATTACATACTTTAAAACAAATATTTTTTTTTATCATTTGTATCCCAGATGACAGTTATACAATACTCATGAATTAAATTAACATTGGTAAGTATGATTTTAGTTTTGTAGTATGTCATCATGCAGATGTGAAGATGTTTGAAGTGGATTGTTGTTCCATAGAATTAGATAAAAAAAATAGGAGGTATATATATTTTTACTTAGTCCAAAACCGTTAGTAAACTTATTGAAATTAGCACCTTAACTTACTCTTTTGAAACACAGAACGTGTTTGAATAGTTTTAAAAAAATATTTGAAACTTTATTGTATTAAAATTTGAAATAGTATGTATTGTAAAATGATCATAAATGATGTAATTGTTTCCAGTAAAATAGTTTATTTATCAAGAAGTTAGCCAGGATGAAATTTCGGAGAGCGGATGCGGGGGGGGGGGGGGTGGGAAAGGGCAANGGGGGGGGGGGGGGGGGGGATTGTAAGAGGCCAAGTAAATTAATGTTGAATACCTATATAATTAATTTGGAGGTTTTGTTTGGTAACCGAGGGCAGTCCAAATAATGTATCCGCTGAGAGCTATGTATTAAGATTTGTGTGCTGGGTAGTTAAATTTAAAAATAAATCACTCAAACGGTCTAAATTTACATTTTACAGTAATCTTTACTTCATGAATAAGAGCTTAAGAAAAGTATTAGAATGTTAAAAAACAGTTATAGTTTGGAAAACTAGAATTGTTTTGACAAAATTAGCACTACTCATAAATTAACTATTTGCAGTTTAAAAAACTCTATATAAAGGGCCTTATAAATAAAAAACCATGTGTGTAGTTTTTTAAATAATATTAGTAAATATTAATTATAATTGTTTGAAATACATTCTATTTCATCATCTGCCTCATGGAGTTCACAAGGCCATTTCATAGAGGTAACTTGGCCAATTCAAGTTCTGATCAGGTTAAAGCTACTTATTCTTAACTTGGTGTGAAATTGGATGAGGTACAAACGTTTCTTAATTATTCGCGAGTCTTAACAATAATTTATATATTATTATTATTATTATTATTATTATTATTATTAGCACCGTGTCTTACTATCCGTTTGGGTTATACGCACTTACGCTAATGTGTAATGGTAGGGTGATAGTGAGATGAAATGGAGGACCTACAGTTTAACGTGGAATCCAAACCACGGTGGAGGCCTGACATTCCCCAATTTATATATTGTTTTTACTATAGACAAGACAACTACAATTGCATTTTGTGTCAATTTTTTTTCTGGGTTGGATGGGGTTGAACCCCTATAGCTCCCTCCCTGGCTTTGGATTTGTTTTGAATAGTGAGTATAGATTATATTATTCTTTAAGTAATACTATGTACGTTCTTTATTCCAAGTTAGTATGCTAAAAGCTAAACAAATTTAAAATAAATGTACCAGTTTGCACAAATAAATAAACATACAACACTGATATAATGATTTAATCCATACATGACACTTTTGATATCAAAATTAAAACCAACATACCCACTAATAAACATTTGACAATAGGGCAGCATACATAATATTAGAAAAATAATTAAAATATTCAAATGTGCTTTGTTCATATTTTTCTAGAACCTACTAAATTTTACATATATATTAACCTCCTTTTTCACAAATAATTATTTTTAATGTGTGCAAACCTGATTTAATATAAAGACTCTTCCAACTAACTCTATGTCTCATTCTAAATTTTAATGGTCTATTCTATAAAATGATTGGTTTCATTTACTTATTCCATGAACTTTTTGATATGCAGTTACAGTTTTTGTATTTAATTCAAAATACAAACTACTTAACAGTACTCATTTACATAACTAGTTAATATAATTCTATACAATATCCTTATATACAAATTCATTTTGTTTGTGTACTGTATATCATATTCTTTGATTCCTTTAACGATATTGAATAAAATTTAGTATTAGAGTATAAATATAATAATATATTTTCTAATATATTTTATTTCTAAGTAGTATTCTCTCTATATAATATATTTAAAGATTTGGTCTTTTTCATTTATAAACTTACCTTGACATCTACATTATTTTACAATAATTATATAATGTAATTAGAGTTAAAAAAAAGTTAATGTGTATATGTTCCATAGAAAGTTTAGACATTTTAATTAACATGTATATAACACTATAATTTTTTAAATGGTAAAATATTGGATTTATTTTAATTTATTTTCTATTTTTATCTTGTTAGTTGTGTTCAATTAATGATATAATGGTAAATAACAATTTACTTATAAAACATTTATAGAAAAAGGTTAGCAATTTAATTTAGAGAGTGTGTGCTAATTAAAATTAAATTAAATTAAAGAGTGAAATCAACATTATTGAACTTCCAAAAATATATAACATTTTTAACTAACCACTATTGGAATTGTGATTGTATTTGTGAGTAGCTAGTAGCCATTACTTGTGATATAAATTAAAGTGGCCAATTTATTTTTCTGCATAAATAATTTATCTTTAGTTTGACAAAGGAAAATATTTAGTTTGGTGACTATAGTTCATAATTGTATTTATAGCATTCTGCAATGATCTTCATTCATTGTATTACATAAATATATTTTATTTGATTGTATTATTCAGTAAAACTTTGAATAAATAAATAAAAACTATACAATAGAATTTTATCATTCAACACAAATCAAAAACAACGTATTTCCAATTCTTGTTATTAAACTTTAAGCACAACCAAAGAATTTGAGCACAACTACACAGAATATAATATTTACTAATGCTGAAAGACAATAGGTGTTTCTATTCATTGTTATGGAGGGCAGACTATTAAAAAACTTTTCCTTCTCCATAGAACTAGTTTAATACTATTAAATTTAAATACTATTCAAGACGTATGAATGAAGTTTATAAATGGAATAATATTGTTAGTATTTTTATTTTATATCTTATGTCTCCACAGACTCTAAAAATTTAAATGTTTGTAAAACTTTTTGGCATGCTTCTTTAGTGTGAAGACATCCTTATTGACATTATTAAATACAGTATTTGACTTACATCTCTTTCTAATTAAAATTGTTCACAAATGTTTGGGGCCCTAAAGAAAAAAATTAAAAAGGTTGGTGATACATGGTAAATTACAGTTAATTATTTTAATTAACTCAAAGTTATACAAAATGCACTATTATATTTATATATTAAAAATATTTGCTACAATTGACCAAAATATGAAAAATTCACTTTCTAAATTGCTATTGCTTTCACTTAAACAAGATTTATATTCTGGTTCACTGTTAGGTGATATTGTTTTTTATAGTATTAGTACATAAATCTACTTTATATGTATAACACAATACATTGTTTTTTGTGTTACTCTGTGCCAAATAAACATAAAAATAGAAACTCAAACTTGTTAGCTCAAATTTAGACTTACATTTTTTTTTAACTTGTGCACATGTTGAACTTACCCCTTCTATATCAAAACAGACAACACATTTATCATTATTTTACTGACAGGCATTCAACTTCTAAATCCAAATTATGTTTAAAAGTATATTTTAATAATACAAAAATGATGAGATTTTATTTCATTCTTTTGGTTATGATTTTCTTATCACATTAAATAAATTATATTGATATATATAACTACCTACTGATGATTTGAGATTTACAGGACAATTTGTTCTATGCCTGATAGTGCTAGGATAAAGAGTATTGTATTTCTTAATAAAGTTATTGGGAGGTGATCAATTTTATTAGCTGCAAAATGAACTTCTAAAGTTCCTGATATGAGGTAGGGCTTATAATATTTTAAATACAGACTATAAATTGCATACAAATTGATAGAATTCCTTGAAAAACAAGATAAGCAAATAATTTTTTTAAATATTTTGATTCTAAATCCAAACAATTTGGTACGCCCAGGTCCTTAAAATATTTTTATTTCTTGTTGACTTTGCATGAAATTTTTCTTTAAAATTATAATTTGTAATAAATAAAATGATAGAATAGTATGAAAATAATAGATCTAAAATAAAATTTAAAAAAACCAACACATTTACATACACTTCAATATTTTGATGCTATTATAACATCTTTCTCAGAAAGTAATAGTAGTAGTAGTAGTAGTAGTCACTTGAGTCCCTTCCTGCTCTCCGATCGAGTCCAGAGGCCGGACTCCCCTGCACTTTTATAGGTACCCTCTGAAGGCTAGCAAAATAAAGGCAGGGTAAGGTCTGAAAAGCAAGAAGGGGTGGCCTGGGCAAAGTCCACTTCTTTATTAATAGGAATATACATACAATGAGTCACAATGAGCTACAAGCTGTTTTAAATTAAAGTGTGTGTAAATATGTGTTAATGTTTTTACTGTTATTTGTGCTTTATTATTTTCCTACTAGTCTATCAATTGATTTATTACAAATATTTTGGCTCAATGCACTTTATTTCATACATATTCTTTAAAATGATAGTATTAAACAAGCGTGAAAACCACTTTTAGTTGTTTAAAATTAATATTTAAAAATACAATTGTGATATGAAGCAATAAACTATTTATAAATGAAGGGATTGATTATGGATATTCGAATAACTTCTTTTTAACTAGGTCAGCAATGATTAACCATGTCATATCAAGATACAATTTTATTAAGAGAATTGTAATTTATAACATAGGTATTGGTTTTTATGGAGAGGTGTTATACACATCTCCATGGATCAATATCAAAATTATGTCAGATTTCTTATTGAACATTATTAAACACCAAATATTTTACTCCATTTATAAACTGACAGTAAGAGAAAGATTAAGGTTATAGAAACTACAATGATAAAAGTAGTTTTTAAAATGAGATAGTATGTTTATTTAGTGAAGAGCATTAAATATGAATGAAGAATATGATTCAACATAAAGTATATTTTAAATAGTTTTTAAAAAAGTTAGATAGCTTTTTAAAAAGTTCTTACATTTTATATGGTCTGAATGCCAACTTGAAAATATTTTATTTTATATGGTTTTAGTCATTTGTTTATATTCTAAGGCCTTTATAATTTGAAGCACATAGTACTACTACTTTAAAATAGTTTCAAGTTTTTTTAAAATATTTTATTCGGTAGGTTTGGCTTGGAGCTTAGCTTCACCAATCATTTAGTAAAGCATTAGTGTGTTTGGAAATTGGGATTTAAAACCAAAAGATACTCTATTAAATTATTTCATGTATCAAACAATTTTTTTTTTCATAGCTAAATATTACTTGGTGTATTTACTGATTCAATTTTTCAATTGGTCTCACTATTTAAGTTTAGCAAGAATTTTAAAATACGCAATATTTCGGAAACATCTACATTCTCTGATTTTTATCAAACTTTATTTCGTAATAGTGTATGTTAAATTGCATATAAAAAATTGGAATTTATTTTCTTTAGATTAAATTAAATGAAACATTAGCAAATTCTATGAAAACAAAATAATAATAGTTAAAAAAATTCAAAATAATTATTTTTTCAAACTTCTGTATCTAATAATATAGTTTAATACTATATTTAGATAATCTCTAAAATTAGATTAATGCTAATCATATACCATACAATTTAAAATAAATATTAGGCTGCAAACTCAATTTAATGTAACCTGGTAGAGGCCATTATAAACCAAATAACACTTTTTATTTTTAAAAATAATTTGTTCATCCTTGATTGGTCACATGTTCAAATGAGAAAAAAAACATGGTGGCTATAGATAGGGAAAATCTGGAAACGTTAGGGAAAACGGAAATATTAGGGAATTTAATCGAAAATAAAGAAAAGTCAGGGAATTTTAATACCTAACTAGCTCTGCACCTAAAAATTTAAACAAAAGTGAAAGATTTGGTTTCTCGATGTTAACAAAATGTATTTCCAATATATGGCGATGTTAAGTGAGATGGTTGTACAGAGTTTTTTTTATAACACATCCAAACACAGACACAAATAATACATAATACATTAAACATTAAATACTAGAAAAATAATTTATAATAATGTTGATGTTTAGTAGCTTAGGATTTTTCAAAAATATGTGATTAATGTAATAAACTAAAAAATTACCAATCATCAAGAAAAACTGTTAAAAATTTAGTATGGAATTTTTTTAAAATGTGGTCTGGAAAGTCATGGAATTTTATAGTAAATGTTTTGAAGCCACCCTGAAAAAAATATAATAATTTCATAACTAAGAAGTATTGTAAGGTGATGTATATAGTCACAGCAATTAAAGGCTTATTTCTATATACTTAACTTCAAACTTTGGTTGTTATAAAACAATTTGATCTAAAAATAAAGAAAGTAAAATATCTTGTATTTACTCTACATACAATATACACCATCAAAACAAATAACCTCTTCCAATTTATTATGGTTTTTTTTGCGTGAAAAGCTATTTAAAGATACGCTTGGTTTTAAAAAAATGGACACACTCGAAGCTTACAATACTTTATGGATGTGCTATTTTGTGAAATTTATTCGTCTTCACAAATAGTTCATCCTTCTCAACACATTGTCACTTACCTACACACATTACAATAAAATATTTGTTTGTCTTCTATTTATATGTACACTTATGTTCGCAAAACACACAACGGAAAGGGGAGGGAAATTTCACCCCTTCCCTTCAACACAGCACCACTGAAGGCCGCCAACATAAACATGAACAGGCGAATGAGGCAAACACTGCCATGGTAACTATTCTTTTTAAGAAATGAATCCATTGTAAATAACACATGTTCTCACTCTTTAAAATAACACTTGAATACTGCTGAAAGACTAGACTTTTGACTAAAGTATTGTTTGTTCATGGCACTTGCTTGCATAGTCCATGCAAATGTGAGTATATTAGTGGAATGTCGCGGATGAATGTTTCTTGTTGGTTGAGTGAACTGGGTGTAAAATATATCATACTAGGAACTCCATCCTGTCACCTCTTTAAGATGTGAACATTCTTAGACTTCAAAGGTGTGGTGATTAAGTTCTCTTTATATGAAACATACTTATCACTACTTTGTAAAGAAGATAATTTTTATGCAAATTATCAATCAGGAAATTTTATATATTTAATTTAAAGGGGTAAAAGTTGGGGTATTTTGATTGTAATAATTATATTTAAATCATTAAATCAAAGAAACATTTTGTTGAAAACTTTTCGAAATTAAATTTTCTCCATCTCCCATCTCTACTACTTAGTTACATACAAATCTCTGAATACAACTCCAAGATTTTGTTAATAAACTACCAGACATTTCATAAGCGTTAGTGAAGAGGATTCAAATCGAAAGGCGGCCATTTTTATAGGCCCAATGTCGCCAAGTAACTCTTTGTTGTGTCCTAGCACTAGTTGCTAACACATTTCAGTTTCAATACAGGAGGTATACAGAAGGGAAATAAGTTCACAGTTTTGAAATTATTCATCACCGAGAGCAGGTTCAAGCATTTTGCTAAATAATAAGGAAATGTGAATATTTAAACTACACCTCTTTAAATGCTATTTTATGTTTAGAACCCACACTTCACGTGGACAAAGGTGTCAGTTTAGTTTAGTTTTATGTGGACGGAAAGTTGGGGTTTGAATTCCGGTTGGGTCTATTGAGGTAGTTTTTCCATACAACGCTCCCCAATATCCCTCCACACAAATGCAGCTAGATTTACTTTAAATTTCATCTTTCCTCTCTGTATTTCATTAGTATGAACGCTCAGGACAGGGAATAAGACGCGAAGGACCTACATTAAAAGTAAAAGAGTTATGGGCATTGTTGGGAATCTGCATATTTCATTTTGTAGAGATAATCATCACCACATACAATTAATTGAATTTCCCAAGTTGAGTTCCATGTTCAGGTGTCATTTGACTCACAAAGCAAAGCACACTTATTTTAACCTACGTAAGAAAGAAAATTCTTCTATTAATACTTTCTCATCAAATCAATCAAAATACTATTTTAACTAATTGAAGGGAAAAGGAAAATAGTTTATTGTCAAGAGGACTTTTTGGCTCATGTACCTATATTTAATGATGATATAGTGCAATATGATTTTAACACCTTAGACTGCACAGCCAATGCTGCGGGTTTATAAAAATTATAATTGTAAGACATTTTAGTGTCTTACCTGGCAAATAAAAATTGTTTTAGTAATTTGAACTATATTTTGAAGAGGGGGCACTTTATATGGTGGTAAAAACAGGGCTCAGATTTTTATATTTTCTTTTCTGTGCACAAATCATGTTAGGTAGAGTATGTCACTTCTTATTTGTGTAATAATATAATAATATGTTTAAGGGGAATTATAATTTTCTTGTAAAGTTTGGATGTGAAACTATTCAGCATTAATTTTTTGTTATGTACATCAATCATGTTTTATAAAGCTGCATTTATATTGAGTTAATAAATGTTAAAAAAAAGTTTAAATGTATACATCTACATTGTTGGTCACACAGATTAAGGTGTAAATCTTTTAGTTTAACTTATTGGTGACAGGAAGGTCGTGGCTCAAGGTGTGCTCAAGGTGAATTTTTCTTAATAGTTTTTCCATCTCCCTCAACACAAAGTATATTTTATCTAAATTATACTCTTCTCATTTCTATCAAATTGGTGCAAGTATGAGGATAATCCTGATGAACAGTAGAACACAATGCAAAAGATTGTGTCTATACAAACACATGAGTATTTTAAAATTAAATAGTAGGTTTAATGCAAGAGTCATTATGGGATTAGCTATATGGTTTTAAATGGCCATGTAAGACATTTAGTAGGGGCACCAAATGTGAAAAAGTGTCAACCTGCTGGAACCCCTTTGCCATAAGTGGCAACTTATTTTTTCTAAGAGATCCCACCCCTATGAGTGAGAAAAGTGATGTTACCAACCTTACAAGTAGTTGGGTTAGGCGCCATATTGGATCAAAAATGTTGAACATGGATTTCTTATTCAAGCCATATCTCTGTTCCCTGTCACCGGATTTCAATTTAGTTTTTTCATATGAAAGATAATTTTATTCTTCTTTCTTTAGTTCATCAAACATTTGCGCTTATATCCAACGGTTTTCCCTTAAAATTAGAAAAACCTATTTTTAAAGCTAATATTAATCACTGATGAATCTCATCTTGGGATCGACTTTTTTGAAGATGTATAACTGCAAATTAATACTTATACATTACAAACAATTTTTTTACTAAAAGGTCATTTTTTCCGGAAATGAGGTTAAAATTTTGTTCGCGTGCTTTTTTTTTTAAAGGTAATTTGGTCAAAACTAAGTATAATTTTTCTCGCCAAACGATGTTATATTTTTCTTATCCTATTACAGATTATATTATTATTACATAGTATTGAATAATATTGAATGAATTGATTTCATCATTGTAAGTTATTTTGATATACATTATTACTTCCATTACTTTTTTTTTTTAGCAAATGTGTTATATTAGGACTAGTAGATGACTATTTCACTAAAACTATTTAAATTTCTACATCATTGGCTTCTGTTTCTGAGTCTGTTGCATCACGTGCAGAGTTATTGTAGCAGTCACATCCTGGAGAGCAAGGAATGTTTGCACCTCTACATGAACATGAAGTTATTGACACTTGCAGCTTGTGTTGCTAGGACACTACTTTGGAATTGGAGTTAGGGTAGTCATAATAGGGACGAAAGTTCCTTCTCCTAGTTTCCAACCACATTATGTTGGGTTTGGGAGTTCTTGATACTGATGAAGAGCTCATTTCCAAATCCAAGTTTGGTAGTTAACTAGATTTATATGGTGGTGAAGTACATATTGTGTTGGAGGTTACTGCTTGCTCAGTGTACTTTCCCTGGTGAATGAGCCTAACTCTCAAGTCCAACACACTGCATACAGTAGTAGACGTCAGCTGGTCTAGAAGAACTACAAATTTTTCAATTTGTTTGTATACCTCAAGGTCCGCTTCATTTTTTCAGTCCAAGTGTGGAAAGCGTTTCATAATGTTTCTGAATTGCCTCAAGGTATGAGATCATCTTTGCTAGCTTTCCACAGCCTCACAGGATGTGACACAACAAGCCAAACTGGTATGCCACAAATCAGCTTGGAAGGTGTAAACGAATCACTCTGAAGCGCTTTCCTCACTTGGACTGAAAAATGAAGTGGACCTTTAGGTATACTCAACATGACCACATTTGGTTTTGATCAACTTTCCTTAAAAAAAAAAACCCACATGCAAACAAAATTTGAACCACATTTTCGGAAAAAATGTGCTTGTAATAGGTTTTAATTTGCAGTTAAACAAATTGAAATATGTCAATCCCAAGGTTATATTCATCAGTGCTTAATATTAGCTTCAAAAATAGGTTTTTATAATTTTAAGGGGAAACCGTTGGATAAAGGCGAAAATGTTTAAAAAACAAAAGAAAGAAGAATAAAATTATCTTTTATATGAAAAAAGAATTAAATAGAAATCTGATGACAGGAAGCCAAGATATGGCTTGGTTAAGAAATCCATGGTCGCCATATTTGAACCAATATGGCGGCTGACACAACTACTTGTCAGGTTGGCAACATCACTTTTCTTACTCACAGGGGTGAAGTCTCTTAGAAAAAATAGGTTGCCGCTTGTGGCAAAGGTGTTCCAGCGGATTCGTGCTCTAAGCACCTACTAATAATATTTCTTTGGTTCGCATTCTATTTTTAGTCTACTTTAGCCTAATACTTTTGTTGGAATCATCAGCAAAAATGTTGATTCAGAAGACAACTTTTTATCTATAGTAAAACTCTTAAAATTAAGTTACTCTTCATTAAAACCTCGACTGGTGCATATTACAGTGGCCACTGAAGTTCCTTTATAGTGATTCACGTCTGGGCTATTCGAATATTTATGCTATTAGGGTGGGGATGTACCCGCACTTGCGTGAAGTGATAATGGGAAAGCATTTGGGATAAACCTTCGGAACTTCAGAAAATAAATGGTACAACACAATCGCACAACTTTCTCATAATGTGTATTATAGTTTGTAGTATAAATTTTAAACAAACATTTTCAAGTATTTTTAACAAATTTTAAAAATAAGTTATTTGTAATCTACCGTACCTTAAAATTATTTTTAATTTGTAAAAATAAAAACGCTATTTTATTTATTTATCATGAAAAACTATAAGCAGATACCCATTTTAAGCTCAATATTCAAGGCCAATTTCGAAATATTTTAAATTTTTAATCTGTCATAAGTAAACTAAACTCGAATTAATTTATTTTAGAAAAATATACATAGGCTTACATTATTATTGGTCCCGTAAAACAGTCCCACGATACCAATTTTGAAAAAAAAATAAAATCATATTTTACAAAAATTAGTTATTAGTAACCATCAGTAAACTAGTTAAAATGATTTAATATATTATAATTATAGGCTTTATTTTATATATAATTATTATAATATATAAACTTAACATATATCCATTTTGAACTAAACTATTAGACCAATTTTGTTTAAATATTCAAACTAAAAAAAACAGTCATCAGTAAATTACCCTTAATTAAATTTCCCCCAAAAACAAGTATATAGTTTTATCTGTCATATAAACACTGCCAAAACATGCACTTTAACAAAATCTTTTGAATTATTTTTAGAATATTTCGAAATTTCCAAAATCATAAGTAAACTACCATTTAATGAGTTTTTAACCAAAATCCAAGTATTTACAGTGTTATTTTTCTCGTCAAACACTCCTCGGTAATACTTTTGAACAAAATCGTTCAAGCCATTTAAAAAAAATTGTGATTAAAAAAAATTCATCTTTAATTTTAGGGTTAGAGTTGAAATCATAAAATAAAGCCCTAGTTATTCCCCTATAGCATACATATATCAACATTTGAACAAAATCTATCAAACTATTTCAACTCTGGGGCCAGTGATAGACAGACAGAATGGTAAAACCCACATTTTTTTTTTTTTGGTTCAGGCACACATTAAAGGTAAATATAGTATCGAGGCAGAGAATTTTCCCTAGTACAATACTTTCTCTTGTTGGGAAAAAGTAAAAAGATAAAATTCTCTTTACCATTAATCTTCAAATACATATTTTCGCTAAACTACCTCATGCATATATCTAAATATTGTATCATTAACCATTATGTCAAAAGCACTTCTTATATGGATTAGTCACCCTTTAGCAATACTCGAAATAATTACCTCGGCGTTTAAAGTTTCATACATTCTATTTTTAGTATCCTTAGGTGGAATAATATATATGTATGTATATGTGTGTTAGACCCCAATATTGAATCTGCTCATTTCATGACTTAGACACATTTCTGCTCATTCCATGAACTGGCTTCTTCCCTTAACCATTTCACGAACTAGTCAAACACTGCATTAACTCTCACTCATTTCATGGACTGGAACTAATTGTACTATCTATTACAAGCTTAACTGAAATTAGTTTTAAGACATTATATTAAACTAACCAGACATAACTTATAACCTAACCTTCCATTCTAAAACAATTAAAAGTTACATAAACTTAAAGACCAAACCTGTTCTTAGCGTATTTATTTAATGGACCGGAATAAAACTCGTCCAGTTCATGAACTGGGTTACGATTGGAGCTGCCCAGTTCATGAAATAGTAAGCTCATGAACTGGGCAGAACAAGCACTGCACAATTAATGATCCAGACTATTGTTTTGCACAGTTCATGATATGGTCATGAGAAGCCAGTTCATGGTATATGCCTTATTAATGAACTAGGCAAATTTGTGAATGGGGTGAACTTTATTAATAACCTAATTATATTAATAATAAAATTCAACTTTACTAACCTTAATAAACCTATAAAAATCAAATCAAGTCTTATTTTAAACGAAACAAATATCATTCTAAAACCCGACCGGAATTCGAACCCCGATCTCCTCGTCACTGACAGTCCAGTCTCTAACGTGGGTGACGTTTCAGAACACGCGGGCTCAGATCTATCAAGTGATAACAAAGATCCGTAAAACATCCAGGAGAAAATTTATGTTTTTTTTAAATAGTGACTATAAACATCGGTGGAAGACATTGTCCGCTAGTAAACCCACACATGCATGGACTACCGAGCCCCCTAAAGAGCTGCAGTCTTCAGCTGGATGACGAGGGTGCCGTGTTGGCAACACTGGCTGCTGTCACATTGGCAGGCCGTTGCGTCTCCGGGACCAGGTGAGGAGTCCTACTACTTATCGGCGGCAGTATCGGGCTCGGGGGCCACGGGTTGGGCACGCTGCGGGAGTGCGGTATTAGGAGAGGAGGACCCGAAGAGGTGGCGATGGAACCCGAGCTGGTGGCGATGTGTGGGGGAGGGGCTAGGAGCGGATGCAGCAGTTGGGTGGGTCCGGGTGTCGACGGGGGCTGTAAGGCGGACTCGGGATGGAGGAAGTTCCGCCGCTGGTCCATCTTGTCCGAGTGTTGCGTGAGGCAGCGAGTGAGTGTGTCCGGAAGAAGGTCCAGCTGCTCTTGGACGGCCGACAGTTTGTCCTCTAGGCTCGAGAGACGCTCTTCCAAGGCGTCCTGACGGCCGCTCATGTCAGACACAATCTCGTACACAGAGTTCTGTGTCTGAAACAACAGAGGTAGAGGGACACACTATATCAAACAATAACCAATAAGGTTTGGCCATGATTGCGGACATTAATACCAGCGTCGGTAGTCGCACGGTATAGTTGCCTGGGTACACGATGGGGTCTGGTTTCTAATCCTGGGCTGGTGCAATGAGAGCGTTTTTTGCTAAGTTATTTTCCACGCAAGTACATTTCCTCTTTATTATATTTTCTCCATCCTTAGCCCATTAGTGTAAACATGCGGATAGAAGAGTATATTTTTAACACCACGTCCTACTACCCATTCGGGTTATGCGCTTAAGTACTAATTACGCTAATAGATTAGGAATCGGGAAGGTTGAATTTAGAGGAGGTGAACCTGAATTTTCGTGGAGGGAGAGTTGAAAACCATTTAGGAGAAACCACCCCCAGTTCACCCGACCGAGATTTGAACCTCTATCTCCCTGTCCTCGACACGTTAGCTCAACATGACTAGCGCGTTAGATAATACGCCACTGAAGCGAATCGATATAATAGACGATACGGTTTAGGCACGATAACACTAACAACCCAAGAGGACATTTTCCTAGTAACGGATTTTCTATATAGGTAATGAACCAATCATATCATCGCTGTAAAGCTTACTGTAATTTTATTTAGAAAAAAAAGGAGGAGTATATATAGATGTTGAATCTTTTGATACAAAATATTTTTTTAAAATTAAAAATATTCTTATAATCGTATGAATTTTGCTTTAATTTAATGGCAAAAACAGGAATCCGAGCTTGGATGCATGGTTTGGTTAGTTTGTGTTTATAATCTATCAGTCAATTGGACTGGCACACACTTTAACTTTCCTGCCCCTCTCCCCATGCTGATTCGCATGGGGCTCTTGTTCGAATCTTGACTAGGAATTCTAAACATAGATTTATCAGGCTGAACACAAGGGGTTCAGTATACTGAGTGAATGAAAAAAAACCACCCTTTTATACAAGTGGGAAACACAATGAAGTCAATTACACATCAATAAGGGCCCATTTATTAGGTGGTTTCTTTCAAAGTTTAAAATAAAAGCTTTGTTTGGGGAGTTTTGTGGAGTAAAGGGAATTGAGAATGTCAGCTGATCAATATTAAGCTCTGTATAGTAAAAGTACGAACAAATATTATAAGACACATGCCGCCCAGGACGGGCTGTGATTGGCCCACGCGACTCCCTCTCTTGCACTGACCCAACATTAATCAGGAAAAGTGCTGGGTTCTAATGTAAAATCGATGTCTAGTAAGACATTTACGATTTATCTTCAAAGTGTCACAGCATTGCGTGCATTTTAATGTACCACGCAGAGAATGAAGAATGTAAGCTTATATAGTCTGAATATATATAGCCTTACTTAGGGCCAGTTTCACAGTCAAATTTAGTACGCGTCAAGTGCGGCGCTACACTTAGTACAAGACGACACCTACCTAAACTCGAATGGAAGGGTCCGTTCTCGTATAGGAAACTGGCCCATTCCATTCTGGTTTAGGTAGGTGTCGTCATGTACTTAGTGTAGCGCCGCACTTGAGGCGTATTCAATTTGACTATGAAACTGGCCCTTAGTCTGGACCATAAAATAAGGAAATCAAAGTTTATTTAAACCGAATATCATGACACATTGAAACACACTGAAACGAGAAGGTGGGGAGGGGGGAAGGAGGGTGGGAATGTAATTTTTGTCATGAAAGCTTTATTTTAGATCTATGTGTAGTTGGAATAAAATTATAGAGTTATTATATCGTTCAATTAGTCATGATAATATGACATTAAATTGATAGTATTACATTTAATTATCCTGTACTGGAACATCAAATATAAATCAAAATCGCGTGCTTTTAAATCACTTTACAATTTCATTAGTTTTACCTTGGATTATTTACAATACACCTGCATAATTTGTAATAATCCTCATTTTTATATTTAATATTTTTTCCACTTTTTTTTTTTGTATTTTCGGTATAATTTTCTACCTACTCAGCCATTTTGTTTTATTTAATTTAAACGTTTACATAATTCTAGTTAGCAGACACACGCCACTAGCGCTGTGTTTATTTCATTGTACTATATTTCTCTGTAATCAGCTTTTAAAATTTACCGTAATGATGTCATCCTCAGATGTTCAGGATGGGGAAGTCCTGATAAAGGACGGGGAAATCCTGATAAAAGATGGAGAAGTCCTGATAAATAAGAAAGATATCACTCTGGGGTGGAAACTTAACTTGTGAGAATGTGGTTTGGCAAAATATCAATATATCTAAATAATTTTGGTATAAAAATGGTGTCGAATTTTATTAAAGAATAATTAAATATTTTCAGGATTAAATATAAATAAATGTAAATTAAAAGGTGGTTTAATAAAATTATACTTTATATTCAACTATCTGTAGAATCTGCGTTTTAGAAGATCTCAGAAGAATGGAATGTTTTCATAGGCTGTATCCGAATAGTCCAAGGATCCTTGTCAAGGATCCTGTAACAATACGGAATAAAAGCGCCGCTCTTTGGGCGTCAATTGTAATAATATGTGATCAATCACCCTACTTTGGGTGTCAATTGATTCACCGCGGATTAATTCCCTGTTATTGCTGTGATGATTTTAGGTTGTCTTAAGCTCCGTTATCGAGCGCCTATCACCACTGTACGGAAAATATACCGTCTAATCAGCTGTCTATAGCCCCGTGTTCGAGCACTAATTAAATCGGTATTAATATTATTAAAGAAAGAGAAATGTTGTTGGCTGTTATTTCACACACGGTTTATTTATATTACACCAGTAAATTATTTGCACATATTTCAGTTAAATGTTTCTTATCACTGCACACTTGTGATATTGAAGTGACTTATATTATAATGTGTTGGACTGTGACTGACTCGTGCGTGAGCGAGGTCCCGGAGATCGTCCTCCTCATCCTCGTCGTCGTCAATTGCTATTGCTATTCTGTACTGTATATAAACATACGCACTATGGTCTATATATGACATACCCCTTGCATTTTCTCCCTTGGTCAACAAAGTAAAAACTAACCAATAGACAGAGTCCTGGCGACACATTTTGTGAGGGCTAGCTTCTTATTGGTATAAAGAAATGGCGTGTTCTGCCAAATACTATGAACTTGTTCCCTTTAACAGGAAGCAACGCAGTTACTCTTTTACCAGGAAAGAAGGTATAAAAAAAAATATTTTAGGGGTGAAGTCCTTTTCACCTCATTCTGAGAAACGCGTGTTTGTTCATGGATGAATCTTAAAAGGATACTCTACCTATATTACTTTAAAGAAAAATTACCTTCATTCATGACTTTTTACACAATTTAGATTAATCCAAATCAATACATTACAATTCATGGGTTGCAGTCTTGATGAATTCAAACTTCCATGCACTTCCCAAACGAAGACTGCATCAAACTATTCGAACACCAACGAGCTTGCTATATTTCTGTGTCCACAGTGCTGCTCTCTAGCAATGATCTCAGAAATTATGTAAACGCCATATATTAGCCCTAAAGAAAACTATTACGGTGTACTAAAATTGGCGTGTTTTAAATTGTTGGTCGTAAAATTTGCACCATTTCGTTTGCTATTATTCTTTGCAACGTTTGTTTACCGTACATAATGCCGATAAACAATTTTATATTTTTGGCAATATTAAATGCTAGACTTAGATTGATTATTCAACTTTTTCAAATCATCACTTTATTATTAATGGCAATGATCGAAACTCAGAATCAAGAGCATGTAAGAAACCAACCATTGTCTTTATTATTGACAATTGACAGTCAAATAAGATAATAATTGAACACTTGCCGGTCAAACTCCGCATCAAGGCCGAACTAGGACGTATCTACGACGTGTGGCTTCCATCCTTGGATCCAAGGACGTGAAGAGTGATGTATTGGCATCCTTCAATACTATTCGAACAGATCTACCCTTGATCACGTGATTTCCAACGCAACTCTTAAGGATACGTCTCAAGGCTACAGCGCATAAATAGACTATTCGGATACAGCAATGGTTAATAAATTTTAATAAATTAAATAAATGATACTAAAATCGCCAGGCAATAACGACAAAGGAAATGTCTATGATGGTTGTAGCCCATCACAGGGCACGTATAATCACGTAATCACAATATTTGGAGCTCATCGTGGGGCATTTAATAATTACAATGGCACTATTCATGAGGAGAGCACTATAACTTGAATAAATAACTAGCTGCCACATATAAAAGAGAAGTAATATTTTTACAATTACTTTAAATACATTTTTTATTATTTAAAACAATTGAATAAAGCACTAACAACTATGCCAAATTTCTCCGAAAAAGCGTGACGATTTTTGTCTGACGTTCAGGCGTCAGTGTCCACCAAACCTAATTTATAATTACCAGTAGTGTAAGGTATCCATTAGAATAGTAAAATTATGTTTTTAGGGATCCTTAAAATGAAAACAAGATAACAATTAATATTATGATTGGTGGAAATGTATTGCTATTTGAATGGTAGCTTGCGTGCACCTTTCGTTGGGCTAATGGATGTATCTCTACTAATTTAATCATATATTTAATATTATATAAGTTTAATATGTACATATAATGTTGACCCACAACCAAAACTCGAGGCAAGTTTTAATGGTTTACATCCAACATTATGTAATAGTAGTTCAAAAGTGCATGAGTTTGCTAAACCGCTTTACTTACTTTATGGCATTAGAAACTCGAAAGTTCATTGCCACATTTACAAAAGTACGCCACCTATCTCTACCTTGAGCTAGTTCTATCCATTCCCCCTTATAACACTCTATTTCTTTCAGATCCATTCTAATGTTATCCTAATATCTAGGTCTAGGTTTTCCTAATGGTCTCTTACCATTGGGTTTGCCAACCAGTACTTTGAACATAGTTCTAGATTCTCCCATTCACGCTGCATGTCCTGCCCGCCATAATCCGAGCTATTTGACTATCCTGACAATTATTATTATTAGCACCGCGTCTTACTACCCGTTTGGGTTATACGCTCTTACGCTAATGTGTAATGGTAGGGTGATTGTGAGATGAAATGATGGACCTACAGTTTAACGTGGAATCCGAACAACGGCAGAGGCCTGGAATTCCATACATTCACAAGTTGTGATTAATACACGTCTTGTCAGAGGTGAAGGAAGGGTTTGGCAATAAGATAAGTTTGTGCAGGGACCACGGATTGAACCCCGGACCCCCAACACAGAAGTCCGACACCTTACCCCTAGACCACCAGGTTACCTTTGACTATCCTAACAATTTCTTGTGATGATTACAGGGTATGCAAATCATCATTATGTAACCTCCTACACTACCCAGTAGCCTCATCCCTGTTATGAACTAAATATCTTTCTAAGCACCTTGTTCGAACACCTTAATTTGTTTTTGTCATTAAACCACGTTTCACCCCTGTAAGAGAAACCGGTAAAATGATTGTTTTGCTAAACACTCTAATGTTTTAGAATGAAATTGACTCAATATTTATTTAAAGAAAATACCATTTAAACAACCCCCTAGATATTATTTTATGACACACGTTACCCTTTGACCAAAAATATTCCCAGTACATTAAGGCGTTGTAGAAATATTCCAATAAACTTATTTACTCCCCATGTACCGCCATATATTGGTAGAAGCAGTGTCAGATGGCGCTTGATTTAGTACGCCCTTTAGATTCACTGAATTCTGGAATAAACTGGTAGTGTTGAGTTTAGGATTTACTTTGAACAAAGATAGGATGTTCAATTCCCGAATGGGTGATCAGAGGGTGGGTTATCACGTCTTCTTGTGGTTACTTATATTTCACCCTCTTCTTCCTGTGATCTTAATTTGGCGAGGGCCACTACACGCGTGTGCTACTACTTCTACTACTATTGCTATTATTACTGTTCATAGTCAATAGTACAGTAAATTAGAATACTTTAAGGTTGATTTATTAGGTTTTTAAGTATGCTATAAGTTTCTTACAATATCGTTCTAACTATAGCTAATCAACAATAATAATAAGAATTAAATAGCCGAAGCTATTATGTATGCATTTAGTGAGTGAAGAATTACCATCTGTACGGGACGAGTCCTGGATAGCTCAGTGGTTAGAGCAGTCACGTACTAAGTCAAAGGCCCCAGGTTCGATTCTCATGTCCAGGTGTTATTTTTCAATTTTCAGAAAACAATAATAATGTAAATTCAAAATTTATAAATGGTGTATTTCAAACAACAAACTTCACACCTATATTTTATATAAATTGTGAAAAAAAAATCCATGATATATTTTCAAAGATAACGGTGGCCATATTAAATAAAAGTTCTTACTCGTATTCTTATATAAAACTAGGACATGTCTACTTAATTTAGATTATTGGCAGAAAGTATTAATATTGTCCTTATATTCTTACCTTGGCCATGTCCGTGATGGTATTTGCATTATCCATTAGTTTTCGTTGGTCCATTTTTACCTTCCGCAAGCTAAAACAAAGTTAATTCGAGATAAATATTATATTTAGGTATTAGGACACAAAAATCAATGATATTAAAAATAGTGTAGTGTATATTTGTGTTTTAATAACGTATTTGATTGATATATTGTCATTTTGAGTTCTTATAACAAATTAATTATTAAGGTGGGCTTACACGCGGCAAGTAAATAGACATGTCTTGTCAGCAGAAAACCTGTCTCAAGCTACTTGTCACATGCAAACATATACTAGCTTGTTATTAGAGGTAAGACAAGTAGGGTACAGGTGTAACAGTAATTTGACAGATAAGGAAAGTTCAGATAAAGCGGTTCTACGGTAGGATTTTGTTAAGAAAGAACCTTGTAGAAAATACAAATATTTTCTTTATAGTAAAAGATTACGACAGTTTATTATATTACTTGTGTTATTTTATATTTATACAGTCATGATACTAATGGGATATGGATGAGGGAAGTAGACTTGTAGAGAAAATGGGCCCAAATTTGCGTGGAGGAAGATTGGGAAACCATATATGAAAAACCACACACTACCGGGATTAAAACCCCGATATCACGTCGTAAATCTAACACAAGAATGACACGATTGACCATGCGACCACCAATCAGGATAAAGTGCCGCTTTTAAAAACACACGTTAGGTCTATCACGTGATAAAGCTACCCCGCGTTCTGTTTCTAGAGTAGATCAAACGCATGGTAAGCTTGACAAGCGTTTTGAAACGTCCATGTGAAACAGCACACAAAGACAGCTGCGGCTCACATGACTAGATATCGTTAAAATATGTCTAGTAACTTTTATAGATAAAGCCGTGCCTATGAAAGCTGAGCTATATTTTCGAGCGCACTTATCAAATAAGCTGATCACTTGCTTCCTTACTTTTTTTACATCCATTTTTATTTCCAACCTATGGTCCTGGTCAATTCTTAATTCAAGCTATACTGTCCACTATTGATTTGCTATGCTAGTCGTAGCTTCATATGCCTTATAACTTAACTTAAGCCTAGGTAGGATCCAGTCCCCGACCGTTAATTTATCAATGTGAGAGGGTAAGTCCACATTTCACCAATGATAAATTTTCTACTATACTGGGAATTGAACCCGGGACTCTTAACTCAGTAGGTAGACACGCTACTGTGAGCTAAGATGTATTGCTTCCTTACTTGTCCCGTATAAACATGTGTTTAATGAACCGTAAACATTTATCACGCCGTGAGATAGATTCAAATACTATATGTCATACAAATATGTAATGCACATTGCTGTTTAATATAACATCAGGGGCACTCATAAGTTATTGGGCTACCGGTTATGTATTAAAATAATTTTTAGTATTTTTTCATGATTACATTTACAAGCTCCTAACACACACGAATTGGGTCTTGGATTTTAAACCATGTGAATAATACATTTAGACTCAACACGGATGCAACGCAATTTCTAATAAAGTTTGATCCAAACAAATGGTAAAAGTGGTATTCTTTATGATTAGTTTTCTTTTAAAATAGTACCAGTTCATGTGGGATTATAAAATGTAAAATACGTAGCTAAATAATTTTGCGTCAAGTTAAAACAAAATAAATCTGACAGCAACTAAAATTTTCAAAACAAATTCTATATTTCCCAGAAACAACTTATTAGAAAATTAAAATTACATTCATATAACAAAGTGGCTAGTTAATTAAACAATTATCTCTAGAGATATTAAAGAAGTTTAGGTACTATTTTAACTTATTACAACTGTACTAAGGAAATTACAAACATAATGTTGCACAACACAAATTATTACAGAAAAAATATATCAAATAAAGCTGTGCGATCCTTAATAGCTTCACACAAAGATATCTGCTGCCTTAGCGTATCTGGCTACTAAGCTAAGAGTCTTAAGTTCGGTTTACGTTGGAGCCGAAAAAGTAATTATTGGTGAAACTTGTGTTTCACCTTTATTGAGGTCCGGAGGATTGTGTGTTGTGTTTTCACTTATAACTAAGTTATTTTATAATGTTTGTAGTGTATTGGAATAAACAATATGTTGAAAAAGGCCTGTTAAGTTCCCCTTGGTAAATTTTTTCACGCAAGATAAACATCATATTAAATATATACATATCACACAACGGTGAGTATGCGGGCCTAGGCACCAGTATAATTTGGTCTGGTTTTATAATGACGATGATGTCGGGAATTTAATCCCTGCCAGGTGTACTGAATTTATTTTCCTTAAATAATTTTCTACTATATCTCCACGCAAGTTCTGGTACATTTCCTCTAAATTAAAGTGTACTCATCTTTATTCCATTAGTGTAAGAATGTGGATAGTCTAGTAACGTAGTAAAATACGATGCATACACAATTTATATGAGTTAAAAAATAATAATTGTTGTTTGAATAAAATGTTTAGTGAGGTTGCGTGCAGTGTTTATGGACTCACGCATATATGGCGAGCAGGAACTTGCGTTGGTGGGTGCGTACGCGCCCAGGGTTCACCCTTTTGACTAGACGGGTGTGCTTGTAGATGAGCCACGTCTCTCTCAACACGTTGGCGGCGGCATTCTTCAACTGGTGACACAATCAAAACAGGGACATTCAGTGTTAGGCTCCTTCGTACCGGCCCACGCTGATCTCCGGATCTCACACCATCTCAATATTAACAAACTTCAACCCCTACCAGGATTCACACCAATAAGGTCTCTCTCAAAGATGGTTGAAAATGTATCAAGGCATTATTCCATACTGACTCACCAACAACGTGGCAGTCAAAGGTCGCTGTTACAGCTATCATAATATACATTTAAACACACTACGCTTTTTCCTTGTCCAGTCTTAATGCGTTGAAATAGAGTTGATGTTTTTAAATTATTTAATATTTACATCGCTATGGCATGCTTTTATTGACGTGTTACAGAGTGTTGTCAGGTTACGTAGTACTTATTACAACCATACCTGTGATTTATTCTCACCCACTAGCTCTTCTCTTGATTAATCATAACTTGAACTACATAACTAGCATAGGAAATATATTTCTAATGATACCTGAATTTGAGTGTCTTACTGAGTTATAAGAACATATCACAGGTATGGTTTGAACTAATTATACTTACCTTGGCAACACTCCAAGACCCACCACTGACAGTTTTTATATCATGTTCTTAGAAACACAAACTTTTGTTTTCCTTTGATTCTCCTTCTCTCTACATATCAACTGTACTTTATTGTCTCTCTCTTAGTACCGTATGATTATTGTGAAATACCAACCATTACAAAGCCCATTTATAACTTATTGTCTGGTGTTTATACTCTAGTAAGTGTTAAGACATCTACTTTAAATGCGAGGTAGGTTTCCATAAATATGTTAGTTTCGACAGTAGTACAAATTTAGTTTGAAGCATTTGTATAAGAAAGCAAACCTAATAATAATGATTAGAGCTACAAGTTAAAATATGGATCTACAGCTGGAATACACTATATATTTATTTGGTTATTCATTAGTCAGCTCAAGGAGACGAACGCAACCGACCTGATTATCTAAATGGTAGAACATTGTCGGGCAAACTTAAAATATCCGGACCGGATTCTCGTGTCCACAAATATTTAATACCTCATATAAAATAATTTTCTTTCATATATTCTGCCAATGTGGATGGATAACGTACCCTCTTGGTGAGCTGAGTGTCCATCATGAAATTATGGACATGTTTCTCGGCTCGGCTCAGTTCCAACTTCCGAGAGACGACCGCCACCAGGAGCGCCGTGCATCCAGCACCCTATGTTGACAACACACAGTTATAGTCACTGCTCTAGCTGGTCTCCCTTCCTCACCTTCACCCGTGTGTAATCCCTCGGACATACCTTGGCAAGAGGACACCCCCTTCCCCTTCAACATAAGGGAAGAAAGTACCCCATGTGTATCACAAATAACGTCGGGGATCCCTTTGATTTGGAAACAATGTCAACCTGGCAACGATTTAAATACGCGTTTTATTAGTATGATTTAGAGCCAACAAACAATTATCTTTGATTTAAAAATGCTCTACCTTTTGGGGACTGGAGGAAGGAGTTGAATATTAAGACATTTCTCTAAATCTTTTCTTGTAATGGAACAAAAGCTACCCACAACGCACTCGGATGGATATTGAGTCACGGCCTCCCTCTGTGTGGACAACCATGTGTATCAATATACTAGTAGACACGATATCAAATTAAGTGAGAGGGGAATACATATTGAGATTAAAATCACTTAATTTACTTCTGTAACAATAATTGAAGGGTTTAATTAGAAGTATTGGTAACTAATGATTAGGATTGCACTTTTTGTGAGTTAACTATTGTTTGTGTGTTAAGAGAAGAGGAAAAACAGTCTTGGACATGTTTCCTATCTTGAAATTCCAAATGAAAATAAGAGAAGGTGACATAGGAAAAGGACGTATACTAATGTCATCAATTACTAAAAGTAGTCATGCATGAAGTAGAATGCTATTTTATTATTCTAATTAATCAATTTGATCTAATAATTTTGATGTAATAGTTTGTATCATTAAAAATATAGTTAGCATGTATTTAAAAACTACGTTTAGAAATTATTACCCCCCAAAAACACAATATATATGTATATATATATGCTACAC
The DNA here is from genome assembly GCA_901482245.1 of Timema douglasi. Taxonomy (NCBI): domain Eukaryota; kingdom Metazoa; phylum Arthropoda; class Insecta; order Phasmatodea; family Timematidae; genus Timema; species Timema douglasi. The sequence goes on from CABEEJ010000462.1 coordinate 173,726, forward strand.
TCATGCCAATGTAATATTCACATACCTTAGTTTCATTGTGTATTAAATACTTATTACTTTGTAGGTTATATTCATGATTCACTAATTAATTATATCCGTTAAACAATTTGAGCATGTTGGTCATTTGTTTTATATTGATTTACACGTCTAGATTATCTATTTCTAATTTACAGCTACAAATAATATAATATTTTGGACAAAAAACTTATTTGAATATATATTTCCTGGCACAAAAAACCTCATTCGGTTTTATTGATTATTTTACGATTTAAAATGGCCCATGTGTCAACATGGGTTTTGCTAACGTTACCGACATAATAAAACAATTATATTTTTTAAATTCATGTTTTTAAATTGAATATTAACAGATTACGAAATAATTTAAAATTACGTTATAAAATATCTGGTTCTGCCTGATATACTTAATTGGCAGCTATTAATTTGTTTACTTTTTTACAAGGGGGAAATTAGGCAAGATCTCATTAATAGTTTAAAGTAACACAAATATTTTTGTGACGAAGTTTCCTTATTACTTTCACATACAGTGACACATATGTAGGTTGTAAGAGAAGATATGTGTATCCCAAGGTTGGACTATGGAGTGTATCCCCTTAGGTATTTCTACAGTTGATTAAAAAAATATTTTCATAGGCACTCAATATATGTCCTAGCTAGGTGAACTATGATTTACTTATAATAAATAATTTCTTGCGAGTACCTTACTGAGACTCGAAGATATACCTTATGTAAGCCTTAGGATACTTAACGCTTTATTCTAAGAGAGAGTAAAACTACAATATTGAAACCCACCTGATTTAAACAGTGCATTAGTGTTTGATTTTGGTAAAAAACAACAACAAGCTTTTGGAATTTGTTAATTGCTAAACAAAGCCCTTACCCGTAACTGAAGGGTTAGAAAACTCCACTACAAATCCATGGGAGCTGGTTCGATCCCAGATGAAGCTACTCATTCTACTATTTGAATGTGTATGTGTTTGTCCTCAGTATATGCCCGGATTGTAGTTTTAGGTGTATTGCGTAAGTTAGCTAGCAAGCAATGTGCTGACAAAACAGTGTGTTAAAAAAGTGCGTTAGTACTATTATTATTATCTATTGACCATTGCACTTACCATGACCCCTGTGGTGACTGCGATCCCTCGGCCGCAGTAAGTGTTAGGCACGATATCGCCAAAGCCCACACTTAGAAAAGTGATCGCTATCAGCCACATGGAGTTTAATAAGTTGGCGTGTTCCTCGTCGTGAAACCTACAGCAAGTTCCGACGAAAAATAAAAGTTGTTTTACGGTTGGGTTTATTGTTGATAAAAAGAACAACCTTTTCATCCCTTTTGATCAATTCCGAGCAGTTGATACCTTGGTGTTTTAATAATGGAGCTAATTTACACTTTTGGAAGGGTTTTTTGTTTTCACGAAATGTTTATTTTGATCATCAGCTGGCATAGAGAAAAGAAAAATGTCGCTTAAAGAAACCGCACATAAAATAAAATAAAATAAAAAATAAAATTGTTATTTACAATTATATTAAATGTACTGAAACACTAGAATTTTATTTACTATTTAAACTATCTTTTAGTATAAAATCTGACATACTAGTGAGCTGCAAATTTCCTAAATCGATGTTTAAGAAGGTATGTTACTCCCAGAGTATAACTTAGAATCGCAGTGATTGAGATACCATCGTCCCAAAACTCTCTATTAATTTATTCGCATGAAGGCCACGTATCGAAAGGATTTGTTCACCAAATATTCATGTTGTGATTTAGTTCAAACTCTCCTAGATTTCAGTCATGATACCCACCCAAAGCCAAACCTATTGGAGGGTGAAGCGATTTGTGTTCCTCCTACGTGACAAGAGAATCAGGATGCCGGTAAATATAGTGGCCTAAAATCAAATAGAACCCAATTTTCCATCTTTTTCTTCTGTGTGGACAGTGATTCATCTGTACAATCATTCTTTGTTTATATCACCATGTAAACCGTGATTTGTATATAGCTGTATATAAGTTTGTCAAGGTTTTTTTTCAACGTTGTAGAATACACTTTTGAGAAAGTATATTTTCAGAGAACTATCCAAAGTGCGTCCAGCCTAGCTCGTTTTTTCTACAAGATTGAAAACACCACCCCTTAAAAGTTCAACGATTTAATGATACATAAACAGTCATAAATAATTAAATGTATATTTCGGATCAAGGAAGGTGGAATTAAGAGAATATGCACCCTGCGTGAATGGAGGGTGGAAAAACTTTTAAATAAAAAACTAATTATAAATAAAATTAAATTTTTAGTGAAATTAGGTTGTACAAGTTGTATTAAATTAACATGAAATACATACATGTGTAATATAATATAATATACTTGAACAATATTTGATTGATATTTGAAAGAAATTGTTAATATTAATTACAAGTTACGATAATTTATAGTTACGAATGTCTTGAAATTATAACAAACATCTAAAAATTCGGAGTATACAATGAAATTGTAGACATTTGAGTCAAAGTTATACAAACAGAGTTTCCTTAATCATCCAACAGGGAATACTCAATTACGTAGTTTTAATATCTGACCTGAGGATGATGCCGTCATAGCATCGAAACATGTCATATAAGTAACTTTGCAGCACCGGCAGCAGTGACCAAGTAACAGTAAAAATACAGATAAGAAAGAAATTCAATTTTTATATTTCATCCCAATTTAATAACTTGTTCTGTCAATTCTCAAAATAATACAGAAATACAAAATATGCATGATCAAATCATCCTTTGTTTTGAAAAACATAGTTCTAAGTATAGCTTTGACTCAAATGTCTACAATTTTAATATTTATTGAATTTTTAGATGTTTGTTATAATTTCAAGACATTCTTAACTATAAAGTATCGTAACTTGTAATTAATATTACCAATTTCTTTCAAATATCAATCAAATATTGTACATATATATTATATTACACATTTATATCTTTCATGTTATTATTATTATTATTATTATTATTATTATTAGCACCGCGTCTTACTACCCGTTCGGGCTATACGCACTTACGCTAATGTGTAATGGTAGGGTTATTGTGATATGAAATGGAGGACCTACAGTTTAACGTGGATTCCGAACCACGGTGGAGGCCTGGCATTCCCCACATTCACAAGATGTCTTGTCAGAGGTGAAGGAGGGGTTTGGCAATCAGATAAATCTATGCCGGGACCGAGGATTGAACCCCGGCCGTCAGCACAGAAGTCTGACACTTTACTCCTAGACCGCCAAGTCACCTACATCTTTCATGTTAATTTAATACAACCTGTACAAAATAATTTCACTAAAAATTGAATTTTATTTATAAATATTAAACGTTCTTTACTAAACAATTTAAATGTAAAAAAAACTAGGTTAGGATTCAAGCCCCGAGTTTATTATCAAGGGAAATCATACTAGAAGAGATTGACGTTTAATTCGTGTGCAAGTAATAATCCTGACATGTTTTAATGCTGACTGTATACAAATATGTTTGTATTCTCTAGATCTAACTTCCTATGAGTTACTACTACTCTTAATCTATCTAACTTAAGGTAAGAAAGGTGGATATTAAGATATACTTGAGTAATTGTAGAAGCTATAATATGGGAAAAAAATCCCCCAGTAAATTCAGTAGGGATCAAATTATGACCCTCGTACGAAGAGTCGAGAGCTATAGCCACTATCCCAAAACTGGCAATATTGTATTTATGAATTGATCCTAGGAAATAGGGTATTTACGAAGACACATAATTGTATCTTTGGTTGTTAATTGGTCATCCTAGCCAGAATATACCTTATCACCTCACTCAACTAATTACTTCTTTCTGATTGTATTAATAGTTTTGATTTTGTAATATACATTCGCCCTGATCAAGTTTTATTCTGCATGATCCCCTTGATATTGGAGGGAATAAGCCTGCACTTAAAACAGTTGCCACCTGCATCAGTGATTACACAATCTAATGCGTCATTCTCGCAATATACTGGATCGACGATGATGAGATTGAAAATTGAATGTGGTTTTATTATTCCCTTTTGGGATGATTACTATAAAAAACCTTCCTAATTCATACCCATTAAATTAATATTTTAACACATTGGTGTTAGACGTATTCGATAAAACCATTGCCATGTCACCGCCAGCTATGCTAGCTAACATTTTATTTCTCCATTAACAAAACAAACTATATTTAACATTAACAGTTTAATTATAAATTAAATATTATCTCAATTATTATACCGAATATTTCTATCAGTTTAACCCTCGTTATTTCCATTTCACCAATAATTCCGCCTACAATAAAATATATGTAATCTCTACTAAGGGAGGGAACTTTAAAGTAAACTTTTTATAAAAGTTAAAAAAAGATAATTAGCTTAGTAAGAAAATCTATTCCCACGCTGAACTTTTTTTTTTAAATTATAAAGCTGGGAAATAGTAAAACCACAGAGATAAATCGTATGTGTGAAAAGCCACCTTTATTAAACCCAGTCGAGATTTAAACCTCGATCTCACTGTCATCGATAGGGCAGCTTTTGTGCGAGCTTGACACCTCTGAAAATGCTATCACCGTTAAGTATAAGGTCACGTGTTGGAAAACAAAATAATAATACTAGACTGGACAGTGGGGTTTTTATTTTTTTTTCTAAGAAAGATTCTTAAGCCCCATATAATTTTTTTTGCTTCTTTTTTTTACGCACAACATTTTCCAAGTATTCGCGTTTCTTCCCGCAACGGGGCACATGCGGGGTTATATGTGACCGTTGATCTTTGATAAATAGTAAATAGGTTTGAAAATTGTTCTCATTTACGATTTGAAGGTCGTCTTAAAATGACATAAGCATTAAAGGGGATGTTTTTTTATATATAGTTCCAAATCTCAGTACATTGGCTGAATGTGACCGAATCTGACATTCAAACTGTCTTAAGCAAAATTTTCACTAAAATTGTGGTTTCTTATTTTAATTCCAGGTGAGAGTCGTGATGATTACTATTAATAATTATATTTTCAATCAAACCGCTTACAGCCTAATACTTAAAAATATATCACTGGTAGAAGCCTGCTATATCTTAATAGAGCTATGTAATTAAGGTTTCCTTATGGAAACGAAAGTTAAGATTTCTCTTGACCTTTAACAAAGATTTGAAAGATTAAGATATTTTTACTAATGTAAATACAATAAATATATTATCTTTTTGTGCCCATTACTATCATGCATACAGATGGTCTAAGTTTTAGATATTTTATCGATATTGATGAAATATTTAAAATAAAATCTCTTCACATCAATTTTAAAGATTTTGACAACCACCTTCTTTGACGACGTTAATTACTTCAAATTGGTTCAAAATATTTTTTATATCTTTTTTATAGCGCCGCGTCTTACTACTCGTTCGGGTTACACACATTAATGAACTAATTACGCTAATGTACAAGGGATGAGTAAGGTTTAATTAAAAAATAGTGTACTCTTATTGCGTGGAGATAATGTGGAACACGATTTATTAAAAACAAACCTCATTACACTCGACCGGAATTTGAACCCCCATCTCCCTTTTATTGACAGTCCAGTCTACTAAGAGAATGATACCTTAGACCATATGACCACCGAAGTGGGTTACACGTCTTACTACCCTTACAGCGTTTCTGATAATTTAAATCAATGACATAGGGATGAGTAAGGCGTAATTGAGAGTAAATTAACCCTCATTTTCATGTAGGGAGAGTATGAAACCATTAAGGAAAATCACACATTGGTATTCTCAGGAGAGATTCAAACCCCTAACTTCCCATAATAGATAATTAGATGAGTGCATACTTCACTATTATTACTTTATTTATCTAGAGATATACGTGATTTGAACTACCTATTTTATTGGCGCCCATTGAGGTTTGAGCCTCATTTTTTGAAAGGACATCCATCGTCTAAAGCAGAACGTCTTATTGATTTTGACCCTAAGCAAGTTCATGGTCTTGGGGTATGTGTTTAGAAGGTGATCAACCAAGAAAATACTTCAGCACTCACCTGAAGTGAGGCTGTAAATCTACAAGTTGATAACATGGCGGATGTACTGGATATACTCCCTCTAGTGCACCCATTCAAGGCTCAAACGTGGAATATCATCACACCATTCTTGTGGCCAAACCTTCTAGTCGTATCACTTGAAGAACCACATCAAATTTATACGAAACACATCTAACGAAAATGTGCGATGTTGCAAAGTTTTCTAGCTAAAGGTGAGAGTCTAGGTGACGCAATAAAAGGTGAGTGTTTTATTGAAGTTTTTATATGAAACATTTTGTTTGGGTCAAAATCAAATCAAATAATTCTCTAGTAGGAACATAGAATCTAACTTTATTCACACGGTGATCTCAACAGTTCTTGAATATCTGCACCTAAGTGTATCCTGGAAATTAATGATAACTTTTTCTCTTTATTAAAAATGTTTTTCATCTAATACCGCTATGCTAATGGCAGATATTCAAAGATTGTTAATATCGCCATGCGAGGAAAACTGAAATATTTGTTTTCACTGAAGAAATATTTTATTTATTTTGACTAAACATAGTTTTTTATGTAAAAAACTGCAAAAAAATTGACTTTTTCTGTGATTCCTTACACTCTCCCACCTTCACTTGTGTTTTTAAAGTGCGCGAAAGTATGTGCATGTGCTAGTGTTAAGATCTGGCAATTACGCTTATGTATAGCTTGCTTAAGGTTTGCGCCTATATACACCTCGCTAGCCTCCACCTAGCGAACTCTTTAGCCCGCTAACTACTGTATTTGCTATACATATTCCAAAGAAGCAGCAACAAATGGTTTCTAAGTGATGTGTTTGTTGTGGGGGTGAAGTGGTTACTGTACTTTACTCTCTTCAATTAGTCTTTAAAGACTTTTTTTTAAAAGAAAATAAAGCAATATTTAACTTGAGTTTACTGAATGCATTTGACCAACAAAAAAAATAACAACTTACCATCATCCCTGTACAGACGGCGACTCCTCGGCCGCAGTAAGTGTTAGGCACGATATCGCCAAAGCCCACACTTAGAAAAGTGATCGCTATCAGCCACATGGCGTTTAATAAGTTGGCGTGTTCCTCGTCGTGAAACCTACAGAGGGGGGAGTTTCAACGGTGTGTAGGGGAGGAGGAGGAGGGGAACAAACAGAAAAACAAACAATGTCTTACGGTCGCTTGAGTTGACTTAAATAAATTATACCCCCTTCCGATATCATTCCTGATCAGTGAACACCTTGATACATTCACCAACAAGCTAGTCACTTTCGGTAGATGTGTCTTGTGGCGTGACGCATAGCAACGCTATCTACACACTTCACTGAAAACACACAAACCAATAGGCTACAACGATTTCAATAATGTCCTATTAAAAATGTATTCTCATTTACTTTATATACGAGGGTGTTTCAATAAATAAGGTAACCAAACAAATGTACTCACATGAGAGGTCTTGTTACCTTAAATATAATAATTGTTATATATTATTTATATTAATTATCCTAATGGGTTAGGGATGAGGAAGATTGAATTGACAGGAAGTGTACGCGCATTTACGCGAAAAGAGAGAGAATGGGAAACCATTTAGGAAAAAAAATCCCAAACTCAGTGCACCCGACTGGGATCGAACTCCGATCTACCTAACATCGGTAGTTAAGTCTTTTAGCGAGAATGACGCCTTAGACCATGCGTCCACTGAAGCGGGATATATATTTTTTCAATTGCACTTTATTAGCCACTCGAGTTACACGCGTACATTAATTACGCTTGTGAAATAGGAGTGATGACGGTAGAGTTCTTGAGGAATTGTGCTTACATTTACGTGGAGGAAGGATTAAAAAAACCTTTAAGAAAAAATTAATCCTCAGTGTCCTGGCTTTAAGACCCGGTCTCTCCGTTACCAGCAATCCACTTTAACACGAGAGTGACGCGTTAAACTATGTGACCACCGATGTGGCTTATTATTTTGTTCATTGTTAGCTATAATCAAAAACCACTCAAAAATTTTGACATTTTTAAAACTAAATTGTTTATAACTTTTATATTTATCCAAACGTAAGAAATTGATAGATAAATAATAATTAGAAGAAATATTTATCACGAACTTCATTAGAGGTGGTGAAAATGTCCTTCACAGTTTAATCTTAGGTAAGATTTAATATTTTTTTTCACCATATATTTGAGAAGGGAATCATTTAGTGACAATAAATTGATTTTTGGTTATCAATAAACTATGTAAATATATATATTTTTAATCAAATTGTGCACTTGATCACCGACTTTCCCCACAACAAAACACAAACTGAATTAAATTTTTGTGTCATCCAAAAAAATAGAAATGCTACCAACGAGATCATCATTTAAAATATTTTTGGAGAACTGAAGTGCGGTCAATATATCTAACGAGTATCTAAGTGTTGACGGTACAACGTTTACTAACATTAATATAACGCTTCTTTAATTATCAACTATAATGTATTTGCATTCCAAGGATTGTTTCCTACGACTGTCATATTTTAGAGGTAGTGACAATTTTGACAGATGAAATATACATATTGTGAATTTTACTCAAGAATCTTTATAATAATTTGTTATATTTAAATTAAGTATTAATTTATCAAAACAAAGGCTACATGCAAGAACAATTTATTCCCCTTTTTATTCCAAACATTTTTCTATAAAAGAGTAAACCATAAATAGTTTGCGCTGAGTAGCTTAGCACAGTATTAAAAGTTTTGGTATATTTTTTCTGCAAAATAATTGTGCTTAAGAGTTAAATAACGAATAAAATCACATAAATATAAACACATTCATTACGATGATGGGATAGTAATAACGTAGATGTACTTTTATAAGAAATGCAACCACATTTGTGAGAAAGGGGAAAACAATTCATAATAAACCATCCAACAGGTATTCGAACCCCAATAGCCCCATCACTGTCGATACAATCTAACACGAAAATGACGCGTTAGCCCATGCAACCACCAATGTTAACCATAATATAGTTATATTTTGGTCCTGTATTAATCGAAACTAAACTTTGATCATGTACTACTATAATCATCTAAGGTATGTTTTTATTTTGAGCTGATGACACCGAATAAATTCACTCAATAATGAAATGAACAACAAAATATGGCATACTTTATATAATTTTACACATCAATATAGCAGGTAGATTTTCTGTTGCAAACTACAAAACATAATTTTTCTATTTAAAATTATTTAAAAATAATTATAACATAACTTAATGGTTAATACTCTATAATAGTATTTTATTCATAAATAAATTATAGCAACTGGCCTTGTTTATGTAAATTAAAATAATGATAATATAAATTAGATGAAGATATGCTCAGATATAATAAAGTAAGTAGATTAATTAAATATGTGGATAAAAATATTATCAAAATCAGAATTAATATCAAAACTCTCTTCTTTGAGCATTCCAAATTCAAACTTTTGTTTTATATTTTGGCCCTTTTGCTAGTAGCGTGCAAATATTGACATTTGTGGATAAATATCTTAAGAACATTTTTGCCACCAAGTAAAAATATATATTTTCTTAAAATGTTGACCGCCACAGATATGAATAAGTTAAAAAAATACTGCCACAACAACAATGTTTTAGTAAAGGAATATAGGAGTAAAAATCTTAGAGGAAATTGGTTGATATACGTATTTTTATAGCAAATAATTGGCCTAACTTTTACACGCTGTTTATCAATTTCAATATTTTGATTTTGTTTAATGGGGCTTCTAATAAAAGTATTTTAATGTTGTTTTGTGTATATATTACCATACATTAACTAATTAAGCGTCAAGCGTGATCATTAGTGATTTTTCAATCTTGTATGGTCCGTCAGGTAAGATAATTTGGACTGCACTGACACCCTAGGAGTATAAGGTTTGATTTACTGGTGATTAGGATTAGAAGTTTACTAAGTCTTTTAGAATCGGGTTCAGTTAAACAGTTTTCCTTTGACATTTTGATTTATCTTTGAGTAATTTAAAACGCATTATAAACAAATTCCAATGATTTATTGTTATAGTGGTACATCTATCCTGTACATACCTTGTACTAATCACAATACATTTTTAGGATAATCAAGCAAGTCTCGCAGATTACAGTGGGTAGAATATTCAGCGCAAATGGGATAATATAGAACCTTATTCAGGGTATATTGACTGGCAAACCCAATGGGAAGAGACCATTGGGAAGACCTAGACGCAGATGGGAGGATATCATTAGAATGGAACTGAAAGAGATGGGGTGTAATGAGGATGTAATGAGGTGGACTGGATATAACTATCTAAAGATAGAGAAAGGTGGCCTATGTTTCTAAGTGTGCCAATTTACTTTAGAGCTACTATGCCCTTGAAGTAAGTGTTACATCTATTTTATAGAATTTAAATGCTTTATAAGTAAATCTCAATAATTTGTCTTATCTCTTGGCTACAAAACCTTATTCAAACTTTGGACACCCTTTCGGTGGTTATTACCCATTATAATTCATTCATTTGTTTTAAGAGAGTGGTATTTTACGTGGCTTTCAAATTAGGTTTGATCCAGATAATATGTATAATACTTAATTTTTGACTAATTTTGGTGATATTTTATTATATTTTAACATGTTTGAGATCTATGAGAATGAGTTAATTTTCATTCGTTTAAACCAATACATAAATGGTGTAATTATCCTTCTTGCTTAGGAAAATAATATCATGCCTTTATTTCCTAAAATTGTGTAAGTAATAAATATTTTAATAACATTAAATAACTTAATGATTTGCTGAAAAGAGTGAAATATATAATTTTAAATGCTTTTTACATTATGAATATAGCATTATATATGAGGTTATCACGTATTTTATCTTGAAGATCTATTAACATGTGTGTTGTTTCATTAGCAGCACATTTGTAACTAAAAATTATATTCATCAAGTAATGTTTACCTTAGGAAATCTCTAACATTGATTCACAATGAACTTAAAATAAAACATGACAGTCAAACAAAAAGTCTAGTTAATCAAAGCATATTTCATAGTCTTCTTGGTTAATTTATCCGACTAAGATTTCATACACCTTAATGTAGGTATTTACATGGACTTGTGGTCCATTGGAAACATCGATAAACATCTTTTATATGTATGAACTGGAAGTTCTACTTATAACGAGACCTTGAAAACACGTGACTAAAATGAACAGTTTTAGTAAATCATACTAGATGTAATGTTACCAACTCGCAAATAAAGTTGAGAGATATAAATATTTAGGTATAAAAAACTATTTTTAAAATGGAAAATATATGTTTGTTTGAATACGACATTATATACATTTTATTTTGAGCAATGAATTTAGTTGTAAATTACATTTTAAGTGTTACTGTAGTGTCATACCTAGAAATCAAGCGTTAATATAGAATAACTACGGAATTATGTGAATTTATTGTCAATTTACCCAAACTGTCCCAATTTACCTCTAACTGGACTCAACTAACCAAACACCTGATCCATACCCGCCAGACACGACCGGATGGTCCTACGCATACCAGCGAAATGAGCTAAGCATCCGAGGTTCGGGCGTCAACCACTAGTGGGCGTACCGAAAACAAGAACCTACGGGGTTATCAGGAGAGATCTAGATAGTTTGACGAGGTATGAGAGACCGGAAACTCCAGAACATCAAGAGCTGACTGCTCGTCGCGGCGCGTGTTTCCCCTCCCACACCGCTCCCCTCTCTTCCCTGGTCCTATGCGCATTACCACCCCCCTTTCTGGGACTAGCCTTATATATGGATTATATCGAGGCCTTAACCAACACTCACGAAGAGTTCTCTTCCTGGATAAGGTAATAGAATCCGTGCTACGGATTTATTATAATGTAAGCCACATTTATTTCTCGATTTAATATCCCTTGATACTATTTTCAAAATTCATTGTTGGCCATAATCTTTAGCATTGTTTAAAAATAGAGTTTGGAATGATTTAATTCAACCTGTAAATATATTGGACTATATGCAATATTGAACGTAAATAAATCATCATTATATTTGTCGAGGTTAAGTAATAATTGATAAAGGTTATTATACCTTTTATAACACTCATTAAAAATTACGTATATATTTTTTTATATAAATATTATATTCAGGCTAATTCATTCTGGGGCATTAATGAAACTTACCTTTTGTGATAGTAAGATTGCAATGCAATGAGTTTGCAAAATTTCCGTTTCTAACACATGTGGGAAAATAAATATTTTCTGCCAAAAAAAATGCTATTGCCTAGGTTGTTGAGAGTTGGCTTTATTTTTGCATTTTGGGAGTTAGTTTCTTCTTTGGAGTTGTAAGGAATCATAAATATTTCCTTTGATTTTTGTGGTCATATTGTTTTGTGCGTGCTACTTTGTTTAACCTTTGAAAAGTAGATTTGCACGAATATGTTTTTTTAAGGAAATAACCTATTTCGACAATATAAATGAAAGGTAAGACTTCTATGGCCTACTTTGTCATAAGAACTTGTTTAAGGAGAATTTTATTTTTATGGAAATAAATATTACTGAAAGATAAACTGTTCTATTTATTATATATTGTAAATATTTATAATATTAATTTAGGCTTCAAAATATTTTCGAACAATTAAAGACACACTCAATTTTAATTCTCCTTGGCCATTCGTTGATATTGGTCTTACCTTTTTCCTGATGGGCAAACTAAAGTTAATCTGTCGATATAGGATCGCCCATAGTTTAAATATGATGTGTTTTTTTGATTAGTAGGACCGTTCTTAACTTCTTTTGGTCTTTACCGCAACTGTGTGCGTTGCGTGTCTCTCAGTGCGGTATTTTCCCTCAGACTACTGTCCTTTTAGACTCAAACAACTCACTCTGATTCACCCAGATTTTTTATGTTTGTTTTGCGTACTCTTCTTCATTGGTGTAAAGAAGGAGGATGCATTATGTTTAAGCGCAATTAAATAATATTCAACGTGCTATTTTTAAAAAGGTTCCCTGTTAAACTACTAATTTTATATTTCATATATAAGTTGACTTAGTCTTCACTCAAATACTTATATGACAAAGTGATATATATAAATTAGTATAGTATATATACATAGCCTAAGTTTATTACCTACTCAATTGTTCAATAATACAGAGAAGTGCAATAAAGTTCCCGGACTGGTAAAGCTCCACAGACATCTGGTGGCGGAAAAAGTTAACACCGGCGCATCTAGTAGTTTTAACATTTGACAACACTATTCTCTGAGCATCTAATTCCTATGACGGTTATCTTGTGAGAAGCAGTTGAGAGAATCTGTCATGTTTTCAACCATTGTTATGACTTTGCCTTGGAGCAAAAAGCTAACATAAAGTTTTGTGTGAAATTGGGGAAAACCGAAACGGAAACTTTCGAAATGTTAAACTTAGCATATATTACATATTAATTATGTCGTACTACAGTTTTTGAATGGCTTAAAAGACTTAAAGGGAAAGGTGAGGATGTGTAGTATGATTTTGATAGTAAGAACAGTAGAAGTTAGTTACTAAAGTTACAAAAACTATTGTAATATATTCATACGTCAAGATATGTTATCTGCAGTTGTAATTTTTTGATATATATTGTCAATACCTATAAAATAACACAAATAATGACATGAAATGTTATTAATGTTGTACACAAAAAAAAAGTTTGCATTTTATCTATTGTTCTTCCAACCAAAATCAGGATATGGAAGATGATGGATGACCCGAGGAGCTGCCATTCATCAACCTCGGAGATAAGGTTGCGAAAGTCCGTGAGCTTGTGGCAACTGATCGACGAGTAAATCTCAAAATGATCGTAGAAGAGCTCAACATAAATAAATACACTATTCGTTAAATTATGCATGAGGTAAGAAGACTCTGTGTGAAGTTCATCCCACACAACTTTACAGATAACAAATCCAGATGAGAGTCGCGTTGTGCCAAAATTTCGTTGAGAGTTGGTGAAACCAATTCTAGTTTCCTCACAGAACTTTCATTGGCGACGAATCATGGCTATTCCAGTACGATCCCGAAACCAAGAGGCAAATAAAGTATGCAGTGGACATTAACATCTTCAGCGAAACCCAAGAAGTTTTGTTTGAAAAAGTCTTCTGTGAAAGTAATGATGATGATCTTTAAACTGAAGAGGGCTTCATTATAAAACTTATAATTATAAAAGACTTAATCTGATGGGCTACGGGTGAGATAGATATTGAAATAGAAAATGTATTCGCATTCTTCTAAAAATGTGATGTAAAACCATCCTCGAGGAAAAATAACTTTTAGCTCAACAGGATACGATTTTAATTCATGTTTCGACAGGTTATTTAAAATTATAATAGTATTTTGTGTGCAACACGTATTACTACCAATTCAAGCCAGATACGTAAACTTTGTATACTTTGAAAGGTAGCATCAAGAATATCTTGATTGACTATGCCATGAAATAGCTTAAATGATGGAGCCATATTGTGATAATTCAAGGTATTACTACCATCTTTCATGGTAAACGAAGTGAAAATTGATTAGGTATAAATGAGGAAAGTAAAATTTCAGAGTAAATTTACCAGAATTTGTGAGGAAGATGAATGAAAAACTACTCTCAAATACTTGGATAGTGTTCGAAGACAGACCTCCCCGTTAGCACCCAACTAAAGCAGATGAGGTTAAAGCCATTGTTCATATTCCACCGATGAAAATACTAAAATCATAGCTCCAGAGATTATTGTTGAAACAAATATTAATATGACGACTATTGGCAATACTGTATTATTAATAGATTTTGTTAGAAAAATTACAGGTGCTGCACAAGTTATTAACTATTTTACTACACTTGAGTAAAAATATGCTTTATTACAAAATTTACTTAATTATCCCAATAAGTGGATTTTAAATAATATAGTGTAAATGGTAGCTTTACAAAATTTAAAATATAATGAATAATTAATATTTTTGAGCAACCCACACTTGAGGATACCTGTAGTTAAAAAGTAAATGCATAATTTATTTCCCCTATGTTAGTAAGCTAAAAAGAAGTACAAATTAAGAAGTAATAATAATGATTAACTGGTTCTACAGGAATCAATTGTCAAGCTCATTATACTGTTAGTTACTTTTTAGATTATTTAATAGATCACCGAAATATTTATGTTAAGTGTTAATTATGTAAGTAAAAGTACTTATTGTTATACTAGATTTATTTACACATCACGTATTACTACCCATTCGGGTTATATTCATGTGTTCTAATTATGCTAAAATGAGAGGGGAGTAAGGTTGAGTTTAGAGGAAGTGTACTCGCATTTGTATGAAGGGAGAGTAGAAAATAACTTAATGAAAATCAATACATCCGACCTGGATTCGAATCCCTACCTTCCCGTAATCGACAGTCCAATCTATTGCGAGGGTGATGCCTTATACCATACGGCCACTGAAGTGGGTGATTGCTTATTATTTGTATATTTGTATGTTTTTTATTGAAGTTTGGCAATTATCAACATTTTTGGGGAATGTTACAGACGCGATTAGTAAATACGATACACAATAATTACTCCCGAAGAGACTTCACCCGTCCTGCCCGCTTATACGTTCCCATTTGACTGATGAGAGTGTCAATCAGGGGGTTTCATTCCAGATTACGTCACAAGTTCCACGCAACGAAGTCCCGAGAACGCATTGAAAAGCTTGCTTGGTATTTTTTTAATACTAGAATTGTCTGAGAAAGTACAAGGTATTCCATCGGTTCTACGCATGCGCCATGTTCTCCTTCCTTTAATCACATCTGCCCTCCTTTGCATTCCCCTCGATCCGTACCTAGGATTACGTGATGTATTTCTAGGACTATAAATTAACATGCTTCGTCTCTATTGTGACTCATAATACCACCGGCTTCAACTAATATTAGCACCGCTATCTACGGCGGATTTGTCCCGAGCGCATTCAAAATTCTCTTTCGGGCTTTAATCTTTGTCTATTATTCTCCAAATTATCTTTTCTGTTTGGATACTTAAAATATTTATATTAGTTATAAGTATTAACTAATATGATTGACTAAAGCCATCTTGTTTATTTTTGAGGTCACTTTAATAGGTTGAAAATTATTTGTTTGTCTCAATGTCACTAGGTGGGGTTATTTAATGGCCGTGCAAAGTAACTTATCCACCGGCCATTAGATGGCATGGTCAAATATGTATGTGTACATAAACTGGTCTTGAGGACACTAGATGGGATGATAACATATTTTAAGGTTAGACACCTTGTCTCAAGGCCACTAGATGAATAGTCTAATATTTGATTGTAAATTAACTTATACATCTAACGTTTGAGTAAATTTGGGACCACACACTGTAGGGAATATATTATTTGGGCTCTTATTTCGAGCTTCAGCCTAATTCGGGTCAAGAGCCCATTCTCCGCTTCTACATTTTCTCTTTTTTTTGTCCTTTTGTATTTATAAATTATCTTGTATTTTATTTAAATAAATGTTAGGCTTAAATATGTTACCCGCTGCCTTTTTATTCCTTTTTGGGGATACTTAAAGCTGGGGGTTACAAGCCAACAAAATTATATTTTATGTCAGTTTTAATTTGAGAAACCACGTTAGATTTTTACTAAGGTCCAACTTTTTACACTGGCTAAGCAATCATCTCTCTTGAGAAACGTTGTAAAGTATTACTACGAAGTACATACCATTATAATTTTACTACCCAAGGATTGTTTTTCCGGTAACTTGGAATATTTGTGTTCCTAGCGCTTGGAACCGTCTACTCACAGTAACTCCAACCTTGCCAATTAAAGCTTAGGTTGAAACTCCCGTAAACGATTGTCCCTGGAAAGAATAAGAGGCAATCGACCCAATTCTTACGACTAAAATCTTACAGTTCTCGTCCACGTAAGAATTCTTTATTTTGACAATATGGGCATATTTGAGATGACTTGCGAATTGTCTAGAACTTTTAGTTGATCAAGTTATAATGCCAGCCACGTTGATGGTCACCTTTTTCCGTCAGAGACTGTCTACGCTAATTTACAGTCCCATCTAACTTACGATCTTGTAACTTTATTCCGAAACAAAAATTTGTTAACGGTGGGTTAACAACTGTTCACAATAGTCGGCGTGAATGAAAAGGTCTGGTGATGAGTGGGAGCTTTCAATATTTTAGGAACACGAGGTGAAAGAGGGGGGGAGGGGGGGGAGATGGGGAATCGGAGTCCACTGAACGTGCTGTTGTGACTTACCATCATGCCACAAGTGAGCGCAATACCCCGTCCACAGTACGTGTTGGGGACAATGTCCCCATAACCTACACACAGGAATGTGATGGCAATCAGCCACATGGAGTTTAGCAAGTTGGCGTGGTCTGCGTCGTGAAACCTGAGACCACAACAATAACCACCCACCAGACATGTCTCGTCACTGCATTCATTTGGACATACTAGCATTACCTTACCAGACATCCATAAAATGACTTTTTTTTTTAACGAAAAACCATGCTCATGCAAATTTTATATTAACTAAAAATTAACTTACACTATTACCGTTTTTTTTTTGCTCACGTCCCTGCCAGTTATCCGTGTCCCGTGTTAAAAAGTTTCAGCTACCCCTGTTATTATAATCAGTTCGGGTTAATATTGGCCTTTTCTTGAAATGTTACTTCAAAAACACCTACGTATTCATTTGCCGCACATTATATTTTGCCAATTTGATAAGTGAATAGAATATACATGACTTATCAAAGAGACAATAAGTTTTTGTGAAGCATATGAATAAACAATTATTTTTATTAATTTTTAAACTTTCAGGAAAGGCCAACGTTACAAGGAATGAACAATATCTGAGCTGATGGAAGAAAACTGGAACCGTTTAGGGGTCAGAGCCACGAAAGCTAAGGAAAGAGTTAAATATACTTGCTTGTGATGTTATCATTGGTTCTAGCTTGAGTTGAACCGAATGTTAGTAATGAAGATTATTTGAGGATTTTCTCCGTGACTATAGCTAGGCGTGAGGATTCGCTATTCTCTCGTTGATTTAAAAAATAATAATTTCAATTCAAGTTTAACTTGTGGGCTCACACAACATACCGAGTCACAAATTTTATTTGGTAAAAGAGTTTGTATGTAATTAAGTAGTTTACAATAATACCATTAAATAATTTAGATTCCATTTATATTAAAATAATGGTTGCTTTACTCCTATGTCAAGTTCATCTTAGACTTTTTAAAACAAAGAAAAGTGGGTTAACTTTGGCCGTTGCTGTTTAAAATAGTGATAACAGTCATTTTTAGTTTTACCAAACTATTTTCATAAAAAGTGAAAACTTTATATAATATTTTTCGAACATCAATTAAAGGGGTTTGAAAAGCATTCCCATGCATTTTTATAACTAATAATATATGATTTTTATAAAAAAAGTTCGGAATAACGTAAGCAAATTTCTACAGGTAGAAAACGTGGGGAGAGGGGGCAAGATGCGGACAACACTGAGAATTTGAAAACATGACAGTGATGGAAAAGTAATTCTTCGATCAAAAACATTCTAGGTTAAAATTATTTAACTAGAAATAATTAAAATGCTTAGTATTTATATTAAATACAATTTATTTGTGATTTTTAAACTATTTATTATCTACAAAATAAAAAAGTGTATTTCCTTTATTTTATGCGTTGTACCTTTTAACATAGGGTGTTTTAAATACTGATATATTCAATTAATTTTCAAATAGTCTTTTAAATCATTCCCGAATGGTGTGACTTGTGCTTTGTGTTAGTGCAATTTTCATGCGATTGATGCGCGATTGACGCAGGACGCTCAAACACAGATGGAATGGACTAAGCACGATGATTTGTATGTTGCGAATAACAAATTGAGTGTTAATTAAGCTTATAAGTGCATATATTACTTCCTATTCGTGAATTTTCTCGGTTCTTGAATCGGGCAAATTTCTTCCCATTCCATGGACTGGCCTCTACCTCTTGCCATTTAATTAACATGGGGAAAATTAGTCCAGTTAATCAATTAGGTAGCGCTTGTGACAACCAGTTAATGGATTGGACATTTCATGAACTAGGTAGCTCCGATCATTACCCAATTCATGAAATGGATTAGTTTCTGCCTGGTTCATGAAATGGAGAAGCGAAAAAGCTAGTTTAAAGAATGATCAGAAATGTGCTCAGTTCTTGAAATGGGCAACTTCATTATTGGGGTGTAACACATACATAAACATATGTAGGCTACTATAAAATTAGTGAGAATAACTTAAAATTAATGCAAACGAGTGCTTAAGATAATAAATTTAATAAAAAGTAAATAATAATAATAATAAAAGCAATAAACACTATTGTAACAATATTTTATTTTAAAATGAGTTCTAAATTTTCTTACAATGGTCACAAAATGCAAAATGGTGTTTACAGTATTAATTAGTTTCCAAACACTCACTAGTGTCTACAATATAGGTACTAAAATAATTATACCTGAGAAGTTAAAAGCTAATTGATTTTTATCGTGCAGAAGTGTCCTTCCTAGAAAAGTAGTAAAACAACTTTTAAGTATGGAAACTAGCTCGTTTGATTTAATAATTGCCATTATGTGTTTGTTGCATTTTATTACTTTTTTAACCTCTACAAGAGTAAATATTGTATCATGGCTGAGTCTTCATTATTGAAGAGTGAGAAACATAATAAGTTTGAAAACAGACCGTGCACCGTGTGGCATACAATATCAGCAGCATTTATATGGGCAATTGGGCATGTCTTTAGAGAATTATTCAATTACCAAATGTAGAAGAAAAAACAAGTCAAAAATAAAATAAGAATTAGAACAATTATATGGGATACACTAGAGTCAGTAATAATATTTACAGTCTGAAGAAGTTTTATAGGAAGATATCTTACAGTCGCAGATACGATATGGCTTTAAAATGTTCTCTTAATACATTTTATTTTTATCATACCTAATATATTTTAGGTAGAAATATTTACTTGCTAAACTCCATCGTGTGGTGACCGCCATGCGCCAATCTTAAATTAGCGTATAATTATAATTCTAAATAAATTATTGGCATTTTCTTTTAGTAATTTTCTTTACCTTAAGCATACTTTTATAAACGGCTAATGTAGCATCGTACACTGTAGATAAGCCTAGTTTCAGTTTGAATGATGTATATTAATGATGACCTGCTATAAAACTGTACGCTATAATGTACACTACATGTAATTAAAAAGGATGTCTAAATATTAAAATTGATAGCCAAAGTAAAATGGTATTAGAACATTTATATTTGTTTTTATGATAATATTGGTGTATTATGGCCTTGTATATTAAAAAATCCTTTAAGAAACGATGAATAAAATTATTTTAAAAAACGAGACATTTTCTGGGAACTAAATAATAATAAAGAAGTTTACGTTTTAACAGCATTTTAGCGATATAACCAATTATAGCTTGATAAAACCAAATTAAATGTATTTTGTATGTAATTTTGGTTTAGTGTGAACAATCCAACATGAACATTTCATTCGATGATTTCAACTAGTATTGTGTTTGGGTGAAAAGATCAGACAACTATTTTGTTCGTATTATTTTAGTAGAAATTTACAAAATATTAATATAAATTAATACATTATCTTTTATTTTAGTTGTTTCCCTCTGATGGATATATTGCAACTAAATAAACAAATAATATATTTTTTAATGACGAAACAACATAGGGACATCAAAAGGAGACATCCATACGCTTACACCAAGGCATCGACTGAAGGAAAGTTGGAAAGGATAAAAATTCAGATCAAATGCTTCATTTTTTGTAATGGACTGACAACTTAGAAGACTTATAATATTAACAGTAAATGTAATATTAACGAAAAGCGAGGATGGAAAAATTCAACAAGAACTTTTACTTTGAAACTGACCATTTAGGAGAGTTTTACTTATAGGCCATAGGAAAATACTAATATTAATTAGTTTTAATATTTGACATTACAATATTTTATAATAAGCGTTATGTATTAGGACGTTTATTTTTTTTTCAAATCAATCAATTATTTCAACTTACAAACAAATACAAGTCTAATATTTATGACTTGAATTAATGTTGTTGATACATTAATAAATTTGATCTACTAATATTTACATTGATTTGAGAATTTTATGTAAAATATAAAATTAGATGTTGTCTAAAGCCTTACATATTCAAACCTATAAAAAAGGAGAATACGAGCTAATTTAACGTAAGTTACCTAAGTTATTTATTTAAACATATTCAAATCCATTTAAACGTTCGTATAAAGTCATCAGTCCATTACTCTTGACATGACACATCATAAACATATGCAGCTCTGCCATAACATAACAACTGCAGTATTATATATAAAAAAATTAGTATGATAATTATTAGTCATATCAATAACTTTCTTTTATCACTACGTCTTTTACTGCCCGTTTGGAGTGTACAAAAATAATGTTTAGAAAGTAAACGTTGTAGCCGAGTATAAAACATGACATGCATAGTACTTCTTAATAGTATTTTTCTCTTGAAAATATAAGCAGAATTCATTCCTTGCAGACAAAATCTGAAACTAAAATAATTAGGGCCTTGTTTCAATTACTGTATGGATGGGAATGCTATTAATTGTTCCAATTTGATAGGCACAGTAATGTTATTTAAAAAAATATATATAAAGGGACATTCATATACACAGAAAGATTACAACACTGAGATCAAAATAACTAAGTATACTCATCCATATTAATATGGTTAAAATACCCCAATCAGATCCTTACATAATATAATGATTAAAATGAGACATTTTTTAAGTATTATAATATGAAATATATTAATGAAGTACCAGTTGAAGATACCAATATCAACATTTTATTTGTACTATCATATAATGTATAAATATCTTTCTGAATTATAAATAATATTAATTGAAATTTCAATCAATTGAACAAAAATACTGATATTAAAACGTAAAAATCAAATATATATCATGTGTACTTCAAACTATAATATACACCCGAAATTTTTTTCAGAAAATTACGGGATGTATATCCTAATACCTCAAAATGAGTAAAAATAATAATTATCGCAGGATTTCAAATAAAATTAGCTCAATGTTTCAGTAAAATACCACATTATATAGTTAAATAATGTTGGAAATAATAAATAACTTGTAAATTGAAGCTATTTAAACATAATAATGTAATAATAATTTTAGTTACACACTATTATAATTAAAACACAAACTAAATTAAACCAAAGCACATGAAGAAAATCAAAATATGATACACATGAAATTAAGAATATTATTAAGATTACTTTAGGTTCAGCCAAAATAGAAACTTAATTTAATAATAAAGAATATCATTTTAATTTAATAAGCCTCCGGGGAATATTTTTCAGTTACGTAGGCTCTCTAAACAACTCATTCTCGGTTATCTAGATTTTCAAGATAATGGACATACCTGCCAAATAAATAAAATTGATAAAAAAACTCTGGTGTACACATATTGATTAGTTATTAATTCAATAATTGGGCCTTAGAATTATATACTTTTAAAAAAATCGGCTTTTATCATTATATTAGCTAAATTAATAGAAATGTAACATATTTCTCTTTTGGCAATTTCCATAATCATTTGGATTTTTTCCATCCCACTTGAATCAATATTATTTTTATCTGATGATTTCTTTTTCACTTGGAAGAAATATAGGAAATAATGATTAAAACGACTAAAATAGATGATGGCAATATACATTTTACGGTAAAAATAGGAATTGAGTTCACACAATATATAGTTGCCACTTAAAAAATTACACTTCACACTGCTACTACTAGACAAAGTGGAACATAATTCACACTATATAATAATGCAACTGAACAAAGAGGAACACACATATCACTACACACTGATATCACTGGACAAAGAGAAAAACATTCACACTTAACACTGGTGCCACTAGAAAGCGGGACACAATAATTCACACTTTATATTGTTACTACTGGTCAAAGAGCAATAATTCACACTCTACAATGTTACTACTTTCTTTTTAGCACCATGTCTTAATATATGTTCAGGTTGTACTCATATGTACTAATTATGCTAATTAATTAGGGTGGATAAGGTTAAATTTAGAAGAAGCGTATCCGCATTTGCGTGGAGGGAGAGCTGGAAACAATTTTGGAAATAAACACCCTCACTACACCCTACTGGGATTGAAACCCCAATCTCCCTGTCATAGGAAGTCTGGTCTAACATGAGAGTAACGCCCTAGACCATGCGGCCACCAGAGCAGATGATGTTACTAGTGCTAAAAGAGTAACACGATCCACACTTAATATGTTATTACTGGCCAAAGGGAAACACAATTAACAATTTAATATTTTACTACTGACCAAATATGAACACAATTCACACTTTAATATTTTTCTACTGATCAAGGAGGAACACAATTTACATTTTATTATATTACTACTGACAAAAGAGGAACATGAATCACACTCAATTATGCTACTACTGGTCAAATAGGAATACAATCAACACTTCAATATTTTGCTACTGACCAAAGAGAAACACAATTTACATATTTATTATATTGCTACTGGACAAATAGGAGCACAATTCACATTTTTCTATGTTACTACCTGCAAAAAATCAATAAAAAAAATCACACCCTACCACCATGATTCACACTTTACTATGCTACTACTGGACAAATAGGAAACCATTTGCAATTTACTATGTTACTACTGGTCAAAGAGAGACACAATCAACGGCTACGATACTGCTACTTGATATAGAGGTCATGGTTGCCTATTTAAAAATAATCAATATATACTGCTAATCCCTTGACATATATTTGGTTCCATGGTAGTTTTAGGAAGGTGGTGTAAGCCGTGCAATGCAACTTCCTAAAACAGTAGACATGACAATAAATTTAGTGAAATAAGTGCTAAATGTGATTTTTATTTTTATTATTAAAACTTTATTGCATTTATCTATTTTTATTTCTTTACCTTTTTTAATTTTCTTCCATGTGAAAGGTAAAATGGTTATTCGCTTAAACGTTCACATTTGGTGGGTAAATGTGTAATTTCTAATGACTAATTATTTTGTTCTGGTTTGTTATTTTTAATAAACGACTTAATTTTTGTGTGTGTTTACTCTTTAAAAAACTATTTTATGTTTACATCAACAAAAAAATTAAATTCAATTAATTGAAAACTGACTACCTAGACTTGGGAATTGAACCAGAGAGCTTTAGGCTTTCCGCACCAATACTTTAGCACTGAACCATCCTGATTCATTTTAGTTGTAGGTGTATTGAGTCTATTACGTGGCAACGATTAATGTGTCTATGTCATTATTTTTCACTTAATTGAATTTGATTCAGCTATCAGGACTGATCCTGTGGATAGCCATAACGTATCAGTTTGTGATCCCAATGGATACATTTTTTTAAGGTTAATTTTATTGAAACATTAATAAAAATAATATTAAATTACGAATTTAAATTCTTAAATTATTCGTATTTTAATTATTTACTATATGAAGAAACAAAAAATTGTTTATATAATTTAGAATATTTTATTAAAATTGCAAATTTTTCGTACAAAATTATATCATATTAATGTAAAAACTAAGAGTTTGTGTTTTAATATATGTTGGAAACGTTATTGATTAATGTATAGTATTAATTCTTGAAAGGATTATGAAATACTCCTATTTAATAAACACTTTAACTACGCCTAAGCATGGAAAATAGTATTAAAGAAACAGAATTTTAATTTAAATTGTAAAAAAAGAGATAATAAATAATATGCTACAAGTTTTGATCAACCAAGATACTTATTAATAAAAGGATTACTGAAATGTTTACTAAATATATTTTTAAACCCCATATAAAATCAGGTCATTTATAATAATTACATTAAATGTTTGACTTTTTCAGCTTTTAATTGCTTACATCAAACAAGAGTTTTTTTCCTACACAAAATTTTCACCTCCCCCTCAGCAATTTCAAATACCCTTTAGAATTTTGGGTTAGTTAAACCGTTCCAAAGAATCACTCGATAGTTACAAAAATGTTTTTTTCAGGGTAGAATAAAACTAGAATATGATGAGGTTAATATAAAAAAAGATTCTATTACTTAGCTATTCTAATACTGGTAGAATTACTCAGGAATCATCGGGAACGATTAAGAGGCTAGATGTTTTGAATTAATTATTTCATCAGATGTTCAGCACGCTCCCACCCCTACCACCCTCTTATATATATATATATATATATATATATATATACATATATATATATATATATATATATATATATATATGCGTGCCTGGACCATGTCACTCGTAGCCCAGTTTGTGGAAAGATTAGCCAGTACTAATGTATCGTTACCCAGGGTATCCTCTAATGTAATAATCGTAAATCCTTTCCGTGGAGTCTGTTTCCATGTCCTTCTGAGATGAGGTGATTGTAAAAATGAGTATGAGGCTGTTGGACCAGTAGAAACACTTAAACCTAACTTCCATAAATAGAAACCAAATCCTGGTGACCATTGGGATAATTCCCCTCTAGGAAAAGTTACCCATGGTACCAGCCTGGAATAGAACTCGGGACCCTTAGATTCGTTGCCAGGTGGCCACTATACTACGGGATGACTACCCTTCTGTTTGACTACAATGGTTCGTCCTATAGGTGACTCTCATCCCCACTGCACATCAAATGGTTATATGGTCACATACAGACTAACGTGGTACTAGGCCAGGTATGGTTTTATTAATAATTTGATTAATTAGTTGGTTTTAGTATCACACTAATTTTAAAGCAATTTTATGGTTATTTTAACTTAATTCAAGGAATTAAAACTGGACCCCCTACAGCATATTTATGACTTAAGGGCAATCTCTAACTATCTAACTATCATATTTTAACAGAGTATTTTTTGTAGGCATTTGCTTTCTTCTGCTTATTATTATTACTATTATTATTAGCACCGCGTCTTACTTCCCATTCGGGCTATACGCACTTACACTAATGTGTAGTGGTAGGGTGATTGTGAGATAAAATGGAGGACCTACAATTTAACGTGGAATCCGAACCACGGTGGAGGTCTGGCATTCCAAATACTCACAAGTTGTGATTAATACACGTCTTGTCAGAGGTGAGGGAAGGGTTTGGCAATCAGATAAATCTGTGCCAGGACCGGGGATTAACAGGAGAAAGGCTATCTAGTTAGTGCTGACGACACGGTGGCTAGAAAAAAGAAAAATTGATAAATTATCAGTCCAAGTGGGTATGAAAGAATTTGTAATTTCAAGAAATAACAAGCCGGCTTAATTTGAGTATTGAAAACAGAACCCTATTCAAGTCTTAAATAAGGCGTAGACCCTCAACATAAACACCAAAATCTATAGCTCGGATTTAACTAATTTATCAAATAATTAACTCCTAAACAAGCTATGTTTTGAATAGTGTAAACGTGGATCAAATTGAAGAAACTTAACTTAGGCTACAAGCTCGATGAATTACAGTTTGACAGCCCATGCGGATATATTTTCAACGTGTTGATTGGTTGAAAGTGACATATTAGCCTAAAATATCTCCTTGTTAAAAAATGTATTTCTAATAAAATTTATATGATATATTGGTGACAGAACTAATAGGGTACAGTTAATTCTATTATACAGAAAATATTACTACTGTACAAGTTTTTATCAAAATAATTCTAAAGGCAAATATTTGATACAAAATATATTACTGTGATAGGAAACATTATTCATATTCATTTATACAAATTTTTGTTTTGATATATATTATACTTAAAAAAAAAACAACCAATTTTTCTTATCTAATAGATAAACGTGGATTCTACCTAATATCTTTGGAAGGTTTATCAAATTTAAAGTCCTGTATATCAATAATAACTATAAGAAATGTTGTACGATTATCTTAAGCATTTTAATAAATAAACCAACTTTATTGTAAATTACTATTTCAATACACACTGCGAATAATATTTCTATACTGCTGCGAAGAAGCAGGAAAACACTAACTTAATAAGCTTTATTACTGCAGCTACAAATTAATATGACACATATATCATAAATAATATTATTAGTTTGTACAGTTCTTCATGTATTCAATAGTATTGGCATGGTTAGTGATTACATTATATGTGCTATTATTTCACAAACGTTGATCAAAATGGCACATATTTTCATTACAGAGGATTATAAACCCCTTTATCCTGCCTATACAATCTCGATCCTACTAATTAAGGTCCGACACTTAGAAATGGGGTAGCGAATGATAGCAGAGTTGAAATCATATTTAAATCTTACAAACAGGATTAAACAACTGAAATAAATCTCAACAAGGAAAGCTCAAATAAATCACAAAAAGCCTTTCTCAATAAAACTTAAGCCACAATACTAAATATATAAGACTTTGTATGATTCTTCGCAAAATTAAAAAAAAAAAATGTCTATGTTTTAACTCATATATTATAGTGATTATTGTTATATTCAACGATAACGTTCCTAACAAAATTGGAAACTTAATTTTAAATGTATTTTAACACGTGTGCTTAAAATCAAACTTTCAGACAAAATTGTTAAAATATTAGGTCGTCACCTCAACATATTTCATCATAATCTTGTGAACAATCGTTTTCAGATACCTGATGTCGAAATACTTACCAAGCATCAACCCAACAGTTATCTAAACTTTCACACACACAAAATTAAAACTATTAAGCCATTGACAAGACAGTTTTCACTCTGACAGAGAAAATGGGGCAGCCAAATGACACAACATCTAACATAGATTTGTTTCCGGGAGAACAATTAAAAATGGTTAAGTTTGAAGGGGTACGGGGGGTTGAAAGTGAGAAATTAACTGACCTTTCGCACTGCCTGAGGGTCCAACTGGCGATAATCCACAGCGACACCATGAAGACGAGGAGCACAGTGCCCGGACAGATTGTCATTAGGGTCTTGAGGACGAACCTCGTGTTGAAGTTGATGCGATTGAGAGCACCGATACTCCTGGATGAGGCATCCGTGAACAGCTTGCTGTGTAGCAGCATCACGCGGCAGATCAGGTATAATCTGCCAGGAACAGGTATTCTCTCACATAAACGGAGTAGAGGTAACGTCTTGTGAGCGTGGGGAACGAGTTGAGTTTGAGATTTCAATAAATAGCTTTTTTAATATAGGTACCATTTTTTCTGTTGGTACCACCTTAAATCTTTTAAAACAAATACTTTCGTTAATTTGGTTAAAGTCCGATAACTTAGCTCAGTCGGTAGCATATCTTTCTACTAAGCTAAGGGATCCGGGTTCGATTACGGGCATGACCGATAAATCTATCATTGATGAAATGAGTGTTTTCCATTTCACAGTGAAGAATTAACGGCTGGGGGCTGGGTGTTGTGTCTGTTCTAGATTTAAGCTAGTTTATAAGTTGTCTGCTGATATAATCAGTCAGTTTAGGAGGTGCATGTTAAATACCTCAACTACATGGAATGGAAATAATTTGATTAAATTTGTTATCAATGCAGTTTCACGGCGTGGAATGCATTGAGGGTAGTCAAAGGCTGTTAAAACGCTACCTTTGATATGATCTCACCCAATCCTCCCCCGTTTTAACCAATCATATATAGGCTCTGCACTAAATTACTCACACGGGAATGTATTTTACCTTATATCTGGACTACAAATGTTCTACCGAATGATAAGAACATTTCAAATTAATAGTTTCAATTATGATTACCCTGACACCATTCCCACTAATACCACTGTTAATTTATGAATACTTAAATCCTTTGCTGTAATCTCTACAAATACGAATATAAATATTTTAAAATAAGGGCTGTACTAATTAATTTTCTTTCAAACAAATCAAACAGTTTTAAATAAGTTTGACAGATTTATATGTTAGTGTGTTAAATAGCATTGTAGCTGTCAATGTTCCAAAACAGCTAACTAGCACTGATATATATTTTTGAAAAATATGTCCATCTACTCTTTACTTGACATGAAAGTATAAGTGCAGTCTAATTTATACCGGTACTTTGTTAGATTTGTGCTTGGATAGGTAAAATTATACTTAAAAATATATGTACCTGAACAATATTATTAATTTTACCTCTTTCATTGACACACTGTTAAATTTTTTAATTAATTTGAGATAAAAACAAGTACTGCAAGTTAAATGCAGACTGTGTAATATAGAAAAACTTATCATTGTTTATTTGTACACACGAACATTGTATGTACATAAATTACATCCACATTAGAAATGTATTCATAAGAGTAAATTTCACCATTGTGACATACGGTTTTATAAATAATAGTTTGCAACATTCAAAGTGTATCGCACTCATATTAAGGTACCTCCAAGATGAGTCATCTTGTTACTCAACAGTCCACTTAGACCACAGATATATTTGCCATATTTATTAATTTATTATTATGTGGTTACTAACGATTTAATTTTCAAGGCATAGGGACGAGGACGAGTAGTTTAGAAAAAATACACCAGCATCAGCGTGAAGAGGAGACGAGAAAATTATAGGGATATATGCGGAAAATCATCCACAGTGCACCAGGCCGAGATTTGTACTTCAATCTCTCCGCCAATGGTAATCCAGTCTATTGCGAGACTGACGCCTAAGACCGTGTGGCCACCAGTATGGGTAACAAAAGTGACTTATCGGTCTTGGTGGTGCAATGATGTGTAATTGTATTCTTCTCTTAAGCTAGGAATACATTTCTTTGATAAGGGGATGTTGCGATCCAACAGAAAAGGTGTGCTATACCTTAGATTTGTTGGTACACAATGTCAAATAATTCCTGATCTAGCTGAGATAATTGAACAATTTAGAAAAACAAAAACAAAAGGTTGATCACTTTGGGTTGTTTAGTGATTTTTAATTTTGAAATATTTTAATACAACTATTTTGGTTGCAAGTATCGAATAAGACGTTGCTTTCAAAAGTGACAAGGTCACGCTTTTCAATATTTAAACATGCATGTTAGCTGTTTAAAGTGTAAAAACGAGCGGCTCACCTGAGGAACATGGGTAGAGAGAGTGTGACGTCATACGGAACCCACTTGGAGCCAATCTCCCCGTGGGCCTTGTTGGCCAGCTTGGTGGTCCACAGGAAGTAGTACTGACCAGGGATGGGATGAACAGCGCAGATGCATAGCTCCAAAGTGATCTGGGATATCCTCTGCCACGTCATCGCTATCCGCCAGTCGTCCGCGCAGTTGTCGATCATGAACAACTGAGAAGGAAAATAAGAGGACTTTAAACCGACTGGAAAGGGGACACAAAGAACTTTAATCATATTGGAAGGAGATACATGATACTTTGAACAACTCTGTGCGAGAAATAAGGGAATTTATACAAATGGAAAGGGAAAAAATGTAACTCTAAACAAAAATGAAGGAGCAGAGGGTTTCTAAACATCTGAGGAGAAGAAATAGAGGATTTTAAGCAATTGAATTGAGAAAACATCATACCAATTAAACAAATGGGAAAGGAAGATAAACGCTTTTAACATATGTTCATGACAAGGCATCACTTCATAATAATGTACTAGACTACTTCTTCCTTTAGGTAATAATTAACCATTGCATTTCATGTAGTAATAATATAATTTTAATAAAATCGAAGTCATATGCGAAGGAAATAATTAGAGATCATCAATGTGGATTTAGACGAATAAATCAACAACAAATAATATTTCTAATATTTGGAAAATATTAGAAAAAAGTGTGAATGTAGCATGACGGTACGTTAATCACACACAGATTTTTAAAATTCCTATGATTTAGTTAAAAGAAACAAATACTGTGCATTTTTGGTTAAGTTTATCCTACCCAAAAAAAACTTATCAAGCTAATTGATGTATGTTTGACACGTGGCAGGGTACGGGTCAGATGTTGCTTATCAGATGATTTCAAAATATATAGTGGATTGAAATAATGAAACAAGGAGTTCACTTTCCCCATTACTTTTTAATATAACATTAATTTGCTATTAGGGTAATGTAATATACTAGGGAAGGCTTGATATTAAACAGTACAATGCAGCTATTAGGATACACAGATGATTTAGATTTGTTATGTAATAGTATGGAAGCTTTTGCAAGAAATGTAGAAATTTTACTAGAGGCTAGTAAGAAAATAGGTTTAGAAGAACGATTAGAAGACCAAGTATATGATCACATATAGAGCATAGATTTAGGACGATAATTTAAAGAATATTGCAAACAACATATCTTTTGATCAAGTTAATGAGTTTAAATATTTAGGAACAATTTTAACTATAAATAATAATATTAGAGTGTAAACTAGGAAAATAATACAATTGTGAAATGCACCATGAGGCCACCGAAGTGGGTTAATATTTTTTCTCTCACTCTTAAAACATGTGGGAGAAATGTGAGTAGAAGTCATGAAGGTAGGCATTTCAACAATTTTATTCAATTATTTAATCAATATTTTAATTATATTTGGATATGCTAAGTTCAAATTAAGTTACACAGTATGTTCTTATAATTATTTCCCGTTTGAATATTGATTTTATTTTTTATTTATTAGGTGTTCTGTCTTATGATAGGACCATTCCTTTTGCCAGTGAACTTAGACAACCAATGCACCCTGTCCTTCACCTTCAGCCCCACGGGTTGATTAATTAGAATATAAGTAATTATAAATTTTAATTAACAAATGATGTTGCAATAATATTTAAATAGTTTCTATTAAGTTTTGATACTGTTCCCATCCTGTAATAGTTGGTTTGTGTCAGCCAGTAGCTATTATTATTTTGATAGGGGCGGTGTAAGTCAAAAGAGATCTTAACAGAACTAGGCCTAGTATGAACAGTTATGTTGTTCACGGTAGACAATTTTGTCGTTGACGTAGTAGTCGTCATTAGGGAATTTTATTATTTTGAGAACCACAGAAATAATATGCTGGAATGGTGACCCTGATTAGTTCAAACACACAGAAGAGAAGGGGCATAGCTTCATACGCGCTAATGTTTTATGTGTGTTTTGACAAAAGTTCTAAAATTATTTACGCTCCTGGACGTGTAGTCCACGCTAGCAAATAAATTTGTGCCGAAACTTGAATAATCAAAGATGGTGCTACATCCTGTAATGAAAAATATAAAAATTGATTAATGTACCTCGTTATAAAATAATTAAAAATATATATAAAAAAACAAGGTTCGAAACCCGATTGCACCTGGGGGGGATCAGCCTGACCCATAGTACGAAATAAAATTGAATCCATTTTAGACACATTAAGCCATAAACACATATTTTATAACCATATTATATAGCAACTAGCATGGTTAGCGTACCTGACTTTTAGCTGAAGATAGCCCCTCCTATGCACCGAGAATGACTACCATCTACAACGCATTGGTTTTCTATTTTACTTCCAGGCAAATGCTGGAGTACAACACCTTTAAGATATTTAGTAGTTTACGCT
This sequence comes from Timema douglasi, assembly GCA_901482245.1. Lineage (NCBI taxonomy): Eukaryota > Metazoa > Arthropoda > Insecta > Phasmatodea > Timematidae > Timema > Timema douglasi. The sequence continues at coordinate 206,315 of CABEEJ010000462.1, forward strand.
TTTAGCACCTTTACTGGCTATCGACGCCTTACATAATGTGAAAGAAGCGTCCTACGTTGGTTTGGGCATGTTGAGAGGATGAGGGTGGATCGAGGGACGAAGAAAATATATGAAGGTAGAGTGTGTGGATCAAAAGGAAGGGGTAGAGCATATAAGACGTGGATAAATGTTGTAGATGATTGCTTAAAAAAGAAAAACATTGAGAGCCTTAAAAATAGAAGAGCATGGATTACTCGGTGTATGGATGCTGTTGAAGCAAAGGGGGTATGCAAAGATTGGGAAGTGTGGAGAAAGTTAGTGGGGATGGATTTAGTACGAAGTAGTTTTTTAAGCTATATGGACAGTTTCTTGCCTACCCCGTTAGAGAATGGATTGATTATGTATGTATGTATGTATGTATGTATGTATGTATGTATGTATGTATGTATGTATGTATGTATGCGTGTGTGTGTGTGTGTATGTATGTATGTGTGTGTATGTATGTATTATGTATGTATGTGTGTGTATGTATGTATTATGTATGTATGTATGCATGTATATATGTATATTTATATATACAGTATATTAATTGTTTAAAGGGGACATGATATGCTAAATGAATTTGAAGGAAATACCTACCATTCACATATAACTAACGGAAAAGGTGCGTCAGGAACATCTAGAAACGTTTAATGGAGCAAAACCATATATAGCCATAAATTGTTTTAATTTCTTTGTTGTTTAATTAGATAGTTAGTTAAACAATAATAACTTTACTATCAAAGAACATACATGGTTAACATTCCTTTATTAAAAATATGAGTCGTTAATAGTCTTGAAAAATATACACACATGAACATGCACGCACACATTACGTCTTGTAATTTTAATACATATCCGTTATAAGATTTATTAAATAATGTTTAATTTTAGTTAACCCTGGATTTAAACAAAAACGTTTGTTTTCGATAACTTACTTTCGTGAAATTTAAGGTTTAACTAATAAAGTGAAATTAATATCTTTTGGCTTTACTGATAACTTAAAAAAAAAAATTGTTTTATGTTCAGAATACCATTTGTTGATTGTAGAATATAAAAGGAGTCTGATTGTATCAATATGAAAAGTACGATGGGAAGTGACTGTTAAGTGAAAGAGAGATGAAAGAGGAAATGAAACGGAAACACTACAGTTAAATTCCTCGGTTGGGAAAGTTTTCATCTACTGATGTAAATACAAAGTAGAACTCCTTTAAAATTTCGAACATCACCTCGTTGGCTCTAATTTTGGCCGCCGCTCAAATTGTAGCGTGGCGGACTTTATCCCTTCATTTCTTCTTTTACTCACAAGTCCCTCCTTAGCCTCACCAACGATTATTATTTCCATTCCACCCTCTCCCAGTCCTTACTTCTAACACATTTCTATCCCCCTTCTTTCTAGAAAGTAATAGAGTTGAAAAAAAAATCCATTCCAAAAAGCCTCGAGGTCGTTTTCTCAGTGCGTAAAAAAAAAAAAATTGTGGTGACATGGTCGGGATTTAAATTAGATTCATGTATGCTCTTTTCAGATCAAATACAGACCTCTTCATTACTAAAATATTCATATTATATCATCACATACATTACTACTGCTCTACGCAAAATTTTGACCTGTCTTTTCACGTATTTCTTTCCATGTGGTACAAATTTGTTATTTGTCTGGGTTTTCCGCATTTGTACACTAATGGGGATAAGGAAGGTGAATTTAGAGGAATTGTGCCCGCATGTACGTGTAAATAGCTTATGAACAAAGCTCATCAGTAGACCAAGCCGGGGTTAAAGTCTCGAACTACCCGTCAATGGAGAATCAGGCAATACAGTTCACGTGTACCCCGATGTCAGTAATAATAATGGTGTGTGTGAGCTATACACTGATTTTGGTTGGAAACACTATAGAGCATTCAAACATATTTAATTGCGGCCAACACTGATAACATTTAACTTTATTAATTGTCTTATTTTATAGGTATCTGATAATATCTATCAAAAGTGACAGCTGTAGATAACATTACTTGATGTATGAATACATTAAACATGTTTTAGTAACTTTAGTAACTAACTTATACTTTTCTTCCTACCAAAATCCCACTATTCATCAACCTGTAGCTCAGTTTGCGGAAAGCTTGGCCAGTACTAATGTACCGTTTCCCAAGGGACGCCCGAATGTACAATCGTGCATCCTTTACGTAGAGGCTCTTTCCATGTCTCGTTGAGGTCGGAGGATGCTGGAAATGGATGCGACAGGGTTAAGCCAAAGAATATCTTAACTTAACTAACCAACCAAACCCTGGTAGCCCAGATAATTAGTCCCCTTTCAAGAAAAATCCCCCGTTACCAGCTGGTCAGTCTGCGCGAAATTTTGAACCCAAATAATTCAAATCTTAGTAAGATTTGGATACCATTCAAAATTGTGAATTATACTATTGCAAGATTAAGGTTCAATTCGAAATTTCGAATCTAAATACATTTTAAATTTCGATTGGATGTGTTTTTTTAAAATCAAAATTTGACTCTATTCATACTTACTTAACAAATCAATATAATCAGACCAGAAACCAGTTGCGGGGTAGAGTGAAAAGAAAAATTAACTTACGTACAGGTCGTAAAGAAATCATGTGGGAGACATTATTGTTTGTGAAAGTGAAAACTATTATTATAAAATTGGTGTGATCTGTTTGATCTTTCACTTTTGGTTTTAAGTACTATTTATTGTATTTTTAATAAACCTAAAATGTGTCTAAAATATCTATCAACATTTAAAAAATATTTTATTATTGTATTGGATTCGTAAACTTTGCATAGTAAAATATTCAGCATAGATTCGATTTGAAACATTATCATAGCAAACCTAAAACCAATTAGTCGATTCAGATCTGAACTTATTTTTAAAATAAAATATTCGATCACACATTTTTAAGCATGAAATTCTAGTAGGATTCGATCTGATAAAATAATTTTAGCATGAGATTCGACTAGAATTCAAGTTACAAAAATGTAGACATGAGATTCAGTTCGGACTTGACTAGACATATTTTAGGCATAAGATTCAATATGAATTTGATCTGCGTAAGTTAGCCACTATTCAAATTTGACTCGAAATTGAAAATAATGGATTCGCACAGGATTTCCAGACTGTAATTCAACTTGGGACATCTAAATCAGCAGCCAGGGGCTCTGAGCACTACACAATGAGGCCGGTTATCTATGCCAGTGAAAAAGACAAAGTGGTCCATGGGTAATGCCACTAAGCTGTAAAAAAAAGTGTAACTCAATATGAAAGTTATGGTCTTTACAAATTTCCTTTAGATTACATTTTTTATCCACAGCAGCCACGCAGCCCAAGACACATGTATCACAATATACTAGACTGACAGTGACGGGTAAATCAACTTTCGAATTTTGGTCGGTTGCATTGAGAGTGGTTTCCCGCATTCCCTCTTACTGCTGATATGGGTGCATTTACTAAGCTACCTTCACAGTACCTACTAATTTATTTTAGTGTTAAGTATACTAATCTAAAAATGTATATTTGTGATCTGTTTAATCAAAGCGTTATTAAAAATTTATCTCAAGAAAATACGGATGAAAATAACAATTCTGGGATTCATCTGATGAAATTAAATATGAAGTTACCTCTTTTCCCCTAGCGTCCTCCTTTGGGATTCAAACCTTCACTTTCAGAATTAGAATCAAAAAAGTTCTTACCGACACATTTTGCCACTTACTAATGAAATAAATATGAATTTAAAAGGAAGGGAAACTACATACTTTTATTGATTATTATGGTCCATTCATGATAATGATATTTTTTTGACGGTTGAAGTTGTGTTATAAACGTTTTTTTAAAACTATTTTATTGAACATTTGCTGACAATATGACAATATAATACAAATTGAGCTCATTTGTCAAAATGACAGCATATAATTTGAATGGTAGATTAATACTGAACTGTATTTATTAGCTTTAGAACTATTAGAAAAGACAAAACTTACAAGAAAGAATATATTCTATTTTGTTTATGTTACGTATAGTGTTCCCAATCCCAGAAGTTGGCCGCATCACAAACCATCTGTCCATGTATTCCTCTATATTATCTTGACAATTTTTACTTTCCTAATTTTACAGGTCAATAACATGTTGAAAAAATAGAATGCCAACTATGGAAATGTCACTACACACACATACTGTATCTACTTGGCATATTTGTTCACCTGATCTTAATTTTAATAATCAAAGGTTTACTATGGTACTAAAGAATGTCCTTACGTCGGGGAAAAAAATGCATTCTGTATCTCTATAACTGATAAGAATAAAGGTTCAATTTTATCATGAAAATAATATCCAACTTTAAACGTGAATGTTAAAAAATGAAAGTGTTTTGGAGTTGAATACAACTGATAGCATGTTAATGGCTATATCAGTTGGTTTTCTAGTATTTTAATTTAATATAAAATTTCACCCTGAGGCCATGCATTTTAGGTCTATGATTTAAATACTAATAATTAATAATATAATTTAAATTATTTTATAATTTATATTTTGCCAGTGTTAAACTATGTGATAAATAATGCGAAAATTTATCACATAGGATTGTTAAGATACACTCTGTTAACACCGAAATATAGCAGTTTCAGCTTGACCGATTTCAGTGAACCAATCGACGAAAGAAAATAGGTTAAAATAAATAACAATTTTGAAATTATTAACTGTAAACCCCGTTTATTTTTAAAAGTTGACAGTCATACTTTGACGGACTACACTATGACCTTATATTATATATTATAATCTGCATCATAGTATTATCTATTAAGGTAACCTCGGAACATTTCGGGGTGAATGGAGTGTACACTATCAACCTAAGCTTTTTAAAGACGGTGGTGGATTTAGAAACGATGAGCCTTGCTGGCAGACTCAACTATGATTTGATCTATTTTCCAGCACATCTAACTACCAATCCGGGCTATACATATTTTAACTACACTAATTAAGTAAGCAAGAAGAAGGTAAAATTTAGAATAAGTGTGGCCACATTTGTTTGGAGGAAGAGTTGAAAACCTATTGAATAAAACCATTCTCAATACATCTGGTCGGGAATCCAAACCTCCTTATCAACCAATCAGCAAAAGAGACTAAATAAGCCTATCCCAGTCGGGTGTACAAAGGGCTTGGGGATTAGGGGTAGCACCTTTTAGGGTTGGAGTGTAGGAGAATCTAGGAAAAGTAAGCGTTTTTACAATTTTTTAGCCAAGATAAATAAAATATTTCTTCAATAGAAACAAAGAGATTAATTTTCTTCACATGCTGATATCATCAGTTCTTGAATATCTGTCATGAGCTTATTTTCATTTGATGAGAAACTTTTTAAATGAAGAGAAAAAGTTTTCATTAAATTCCAGGACACTCTCTATAGATATTCGAGAACTGTTGAGGTTACCAAATGAAGAAAATTAAACTCTGTGTGTTTATAGAAGAAATATTTTGTTTATTTTGGCAAAAAAAAAGTTTTGCTATACAAAATGCAGATAAATACAGCCCTTATCTCGCGTCTTCTACATTCCTATATTAAAATTGTGATTTTACTGGATTATCAAAGCAAATGTTCATGGATTTCTATATAACTACCTTTCCTCAAGGCCTACTAGAATAAGCACATTCAACAATGTTCATTAACACAACATAATATAATACTATTCTCTGCATAGTTGACAGTTGGTTCAACAATAATAAAATGCTCTGACGATTCAACCAAATGGATCTTTCATCATTCAAAACATATTTTACTGTAACATGAACAGCATTTTACGTAAATCCCCAAAGATAATAACAGACAAAAAATAAATAAAAATGATCGTAAATAGCTTTTTGAATTCAATAAAACAAACCATCTCTCATGTTGAACACGTATGGGCTGTAGGGTACGGAAGGGGGTGGGGGGTAGAGGAGGAGGTTTAATCTAGATAATCCAGAAAGGGCTGTATGAAGAGGAGTAGACATGTTAACTGGGAGCCATCCGATGTGGGATTTGTTATCAATTATCTGGATCTATATTTATGCAATAGCGGGGGTGGGGCTTACAGTTTCACTCCAAACCACTCCCACCATAAAGGGCGTCATTCATATTTAGATTCATATGCCTGGTAAAATAAAAACGTTACAAATAAAGAGGCTTCAATTTTTAAGGGTAAAATTAAATTTAACAGTAGCCAAATATTGTCTCATTCAATAAATTAATAAAAATTTTCGTTTTTCCTCCAAATAAAATGTAAAGTAAATTATTACCAAACATTATTATTTATAGCGATATATTTTCTAAAAATATATTTAAATATCTACAACTTGATAAAAAGCATTGAATGTGAATCAAAATGTTGTTTAGGTAACTAAATATTATGCATGCATGCTTTCATGTATTTTTTTATGCACATATACACAGTTGAAGATATATAATAATTACTAACCTATCCACTTATTATAATATTAAATTGAATAAGTAAGTTATTTAATTACTATGTACAATTTAAACTAAAGAGGTAAATACAGATGCAGAACTTAAAAGGTTTGATAAAGACACGCATACACACGAATACACATACACACACGCACGCACACACACACATACACACACACCCATCCACCCACACATACACACAAACACATACAAATATATCCACTATATATATACATATATAATCATTTTTTTATACATATATAAAATAATAATTTATGTATAGTCAGTGAGGAAGAACGCCAGGGAGAGAGTACATAAATGTGTTCCAGTTCACAACACGCGACAGAATTGTGTGTTTAGTGTAATATTGTAAGCGATGTCACTATACCTGCACTTCCAGTCCATGGTAGGCCACTATCAGTCCCAGCAGAATCACAGTCGATACAGAGATGAGCGTTTTAAGCGCCGTCGAGTAGAAGGAGGCCTGAAACAACAGAAAGCGACCGCAATTTTACCAAAACTAACAAAACACTGCGAAATATTTCACAACTCTAAATTACATGACGCCGTGTTAGTTTGGATGTTATCAAAACCTATACATGTTGTGTTACACATCAGGGAACAATATTATTAACTGTTTATTTTCAGAAGGGTTGGATGATGAATAAATTTGTCTGGAGGGAGGGTGGAAGTCTCAGTGTTGGTGGTCTGGACCAGACACATTGATTCATCAGCCATTCTTTTATATCAAACATATTCTGGTGGTTTGGTTCCAGGGGTGATTTATGGGTTGTTTCCGGGGCTAGATCTTTTTAATGTGACTGTACTAGTAATTAGTTCCGTACCCCATTTATCTATTCAACATAACACACAATACTGTAGTGAACTAATGTATGAGCATTTTTTGTTTTTCCCCACCGCGTATTACTACCCGTTCAGACTATACACATACATTAATTATGCCAATATAATAAGAATAAGTGAGGCATAATTTTAGAAAATGTATCTGCATTTGCGTGGAAGGAGATTTGGAAACAATTTAGTAAAAAAAAGCACCATAAGCACACCCAACCGGGATTTTATCTCCAACATCCCCGTCACTGATAATCTAGTACAACACGAGAGTGACACGTTAGACCCTACAACCACCGAGATAGCTTATAATTTGTGCTTGAAGAGCAAGTTTGATACTAAATGAAAGGAAACAAATTAATTATTTGTAGCGTCTCGTCAAGCGTAGCCAACAGCCCACAAACAATCACTCTCTGTTCAAAACAGTTACACGTTGTAGAAATTAATACTATTGATAAAGTACGACTGTTAAAGTAGACAGGGTAGTGCGAGGGGTGGTACTGTAGATGGGGGTAGGAAATAAAAGGGCTTAAGAGTATATCTTTCTCTTTGTTCTCTTTGAGACACTATCACCATCGAATAACTAACTAATGCTTCTACAACCCCATAATTCTTAAATACTATTAATACTATTAGGGCCTATATAGAACTTTGAGCTACCTGTATTTGTATTCGTGCTACGCAAATACGAAGAGACTTGAACTCACTGAAATTTGAATCAACATATTGAAGATGTGTTTGGAAAAAGATTAGACACATATCTTCTCATTAAATTTCTTACAGATGAAGCAAATTGCAACCGTAAAATTTCTTACTCATTTACAAGAAAACATAAACTTTGTTGGAACTATATTTAAAAAAATTAGTACGTTTATAATAAAGGGTTGTAAAAAATTAATATGAGGGTTCATAATGAGGAATTTTGCGATAATGTAGAGAAATGATAGGAAAATAATAGTGAAAATGACATGGAATAAACCACCCTCACTACACATAGCCAGGACTTGATCCTCAGCCTCCCCATAAATGTGACCGATAGAAATGTGAGTTTAGTTGCTTAAACCTCTTGGCCATCGCTCTGACACTAATACATTGATTCACAACAAACCAAATACCGTAATTTTAATCTTTAAATATTAAATAATTATTGAGTACTTTTGGTGTGGTTTCACTTCCTACTCTAAAAGGTCCCATCAATTGCATCCAGGTCGGTAAATATGTCAATTACCTATGATACAGGAAGATAAAATGGTCAATACAGCAACACTTTCAAATACAATATGACTGGATAACTAAACTGGATTGTGGTATGACCATCGCCTTCTTAAAAGAAAATCTAAGTAACGTTTGTCAAATATTTGTTGAATGTTTGACGAAATTTGTTCCAACAAGTTTTCCACTATTCTCTGTGTTTTCCATGTTTTACAAATTTAGACCACCATTTTCCACAACAACTTTTACTGATGTGACACATCTTTTTTTAGCGTTCCCTTCATCCCCACCTTAAAGATTGTAATTAAATTTCAAACTTAAGAATATCCCAGTAGCTTTTTTTTGTGAAATTACCTGTGTTTTTTCCGGTCATCTCAGTTTTTCAGATGCGTGAAAACCCCGTCTAACATAATAGTAATAAAAGTACTTTTTTTAAATGCTTGATTCTAGAAGATAAATATAATTATGGGTTTAGAATTCATTTTATATATTGAGGTAAATGAGGATCTCCATTTTTATCGAAATGTTCACCAACACTTTGGAGAATTCATTATTTTTAAAACTATTCTATTTTCATTTTAATCAATCTGTGTGTTATTAATGTCGATAGTCACCAAGAAATTTATACTTCTAATTTTTATCAAGGCTACAAATCACCCAACGATCCTCAAAATGGTTGGCGCCACAGTAATTTAGTTAACTCATTAGATTATCATTAGTTATTTAGTTCATGACCATAATGAGTGGTATTATTAATAATAATAATTAATGACTTTTTTACTGTTATAAAATGGTTTAATAATTTCAGTAGGAAATACAGGTTTAAAAATTCACCATCTCGTCTGTTAGAGGGGAAATTCACCACGAGCCACCAAAGATTACACCCTCCCCCCCTTTAAAACAAAATAGTTTTCTGGGAATGGCCTTTAGTTAATTATCCTATTATTTCCACTTAATTATCAAGAATACACTTCACTTCAACGTTCACCATAAGAAGGAACATTTAGTATAGAAAAATTACAATTTAAAGAGCTAGTAAATGCATCCAAATAAAACAAATTTTTCGATGAACATTCGACAGTCAAACCATTTTAAATGATTGTTTTGATGCGGATGCTAGCTTAACTCTATGATACCCAGTACATTATTATACATTTTATAACGTATTAATGAAAAAATTGCTAAGAAAGATTAGTCGTCAAACAATATCAATCAAAGTTATCTGAGCGGCTCAAACTAGGACTATATCTTCAAAGTGAGGTTTCACCAAGTTTATTGAACAAACAAAGACTAGTCTACTAGGAGATTTAGAACCTTGGTCTCTACATAAACCAGACGCTGTTAGGGGTGGGAGAGGCTTACATTCCCTTCAATCCAAACAAGAGCTTGGGAATGTTATGGTAATCGATATTTGATAGGTTTAATCAGTTGAACGGCAATGTGTGCATGTGCGTGAGAGAGAGAGAGAGAAAGAGAGAGAGAGGGAGCAAGAGTCAGGAGGGAGGGAAACAGAGAGCGATATTCTAGACAGATATACAGGATGGACACGTAATCTAACTGACATTATATGGGTTAATCTTGATGGAAAAATATTCGATGGATAAAAATTATGGAGTCATTTAAAGCAATTCTTCTTAAATATTTACCCTGCATGACGCCTAATAAATTTTTACGCAACCCCAAATATAGTAGGTATAAAAATCATACATTTACTGATAATAAATCAAAAGAGAAATATTTTAAAACAATTTGTTGGTATACATATAATTTTAACCTTTATTAAAGACGAAATGAAATATTTATACTAATTATATGGAATATAGTTATATCAAATAGGTACAGGGGCGGATCCAAATAATTTTCATTGGGGGTCATAATTATAAATACCAGTAAAATAGTTACTTACAATGTTAGAGCCTTATTTAAAGCCATTTAATAATTTATCATTCATATTTGATCTTATATGTGTTTTAAACCGTGGTTATCCTTTACAATTTTTTAAAATCAGATAGTTTTTTTAAACTATTTGGAGTAGCCTTCCTTCAACAATTTTTTGAAAAATGGTCATCTCTAGAAGCTATGATTAGTCTTCGCCTTGATTAAAAAAAAATTAAACTCTTTTATAAGCCATTTAAAGTGTTCCTCACCCACCGATAAAGTTTTGAAATTTGGATTATCCTTGAAGTTATTTAGAGTAATCCTCTGGTTATTTTTTTTACGATAGTTAGATACGTCTAGATGATAATCTTTAAAATGGTCTTCCACAGAAAAAATTTTGAAGATTTAATTATTTAAGAAACAACGCTGTTTGGGATGGTCCTCGCCTAAAAATTCTTCATAATGATATGCATCTAGATGCTATTTGGAGTTGTTCTCTCCTAGACATTTTTGAAATCAGGATGGCCTTCAAAGATAATTAGAGCTTCCCTCCTCTGATTTTTTCTAACTATAGTATTTTAGTTATTTGAAGCGGCCATCTCCAGCACATTTTTGACATAAAATGCATCTATAAGTCATTTTGAGTTTGATTTAAGGTCATATTTCAGCTTCATATTCGATAATATCAGAGAATTTGAAATATGTCTAGGGGGAGAATTTATTCCAAGGAGGAGCAAATTATTTCCAGGGGAGGCAGAGTCCTCCAGAATTCTGCTGCCCCTGTTGGCCACACATAATTTATATTCGGTATTCGTGGATGAACTGCTATCAGGTGATTATTAGTCTTCTTTGATGTGTGGTAATCTACCGTCTCTATTCGGAACAATGTTCGCTACTCGCTATGCACGACAAATATTCTTAGGTGAAAACGACAATTTTTTCCACACTTGCGTGAGTCATGTCGAAAATTGAGTAAACGTGGACGAATATCACACATGTGGACCCGGCTTAAGAGGTGCCTGCACGTAAAAAAATACAAAACTAGATATTTTATCTGTGATGTATTTTCTTTCTAAAATTTGAACTTTCATTTTTTTGTATTAATTTTTAATTTTCACAGGAGGATCAACTGACCCTTTGACCACCCCTTGAATCCGCGCCTGAATAAGTACACAAATCAAACATTTACTGATAATAAATCATAGATAAATTTATTGTAAAATAATCTTGTTGTAGACTTTATACATATTATTTTACCATTTATTACAGACAAAAGCAAATTTGCATATTAATGAGATGGATGTGCTTCTTTATTTTCCCATGAATAATTAGATCTTGGCTGAATATTTGATATTGTAGGACGTGGAGTATCTTTAACGTTTTTCAGAGTTGAACGATATTTTGATTTTCTAATAGTCAATACTGAGAATGTCGATTCACATAAATACGTAGTAAAAAATTGTGGAAGTATGTTTAGGGCCATGTTAGAAATTGTTGGAAATTCTCTCCAAAATAAAAGCCAAAATTAATTTAACAATATTTTAGGAAACTTACGTTTTAAACCTGTGTTCATTAATAACTCGGCAAATTCCTCTTGAACTTTTAATGGCAGATGACAGATGGTTTGATTTTAATTGAGTATGGTTTATGAACCCAACTTAGTTTTTTAGAATCAAAATTCGAAGGGAAGTAATCCTGAAACTGTGTCTCAAGGAACTTCAGATGATCAAGTATAAATCTTACAAATCTTCGGGAAGGTTATTTTAAATTATAAAATAATCTGTAGCTGTAAACATTTCATTAGAACAATTTTCCACCTTATTATTCCATCCATATGTTAACATTTTTTAAAGTAAAACTTTCAATTAAATCTTCTAACATAAACTTGTTACAATTTTATATGTGTTCAGAACCAAGGCTGCAGTGAAGTCATGAGATGCAACACGGGCGAGTGCTGTCAGAAACACCCATGATTCATTACGAGTTTGATTTTGAATTAACTTTTGGTCATTGCGTGTTCAGAAACCTTTTACTGTTGATACATTTTTCACAATCTTCATATTAATTTACGCGACCCCAGACGAGGCCACAACCCACATTTTGAGAAGGCCTGATTTATATAATTCCTCGGAGAAATGTTATAAAATGTTTTATATGGTTAGATAATTAAATCTCTATAATCTAATTTGAAAGGTAAGTTCATGTTTGATTAATTTAAGAGACAAAGTATTTGAATCAAGTTATGTTAAATTTAGGTAAGTAAGGTTAAATATGTTTGAAATAGTTTATAATAGGGTTTTATTGAATTACATTTGGCTATACTTGGCTAGATTATGTAACTTAAGCATAGTATGGCTTAGTAAATCGATGTTAATACAATGTGGATTAAATCGGTCCTTACATGCACCCCAGTTACATGAAATTTATTGAAACACTTTTGTATTTACACAAATTCTACCTCTACACACTTTTAATAGATCGAAATCATTTTGTTAAAATATTAATTTAATTAGTGACATCTATATTCATGGTATGAATGTTTTCAAAATTAGTGCAGACCTATGCATTGTACAATTTTTTTTAATGGCAAACATATGAGGTAATAACAAAAATGAAATAGTATATTATAAACATGAGGAGTACTCTGTGTATATCAAATTTAATTTAGACTATCTATTAACTTACAAGGATGTTTTTTACAAGGATGTTTTTACCGATAAACAAACCATTATTTACAGTAAAATATATTTTTATTCTAGCGTGTGAAGATAAACACAAAGGAAAATAATATTTTTTAAGTATAATATACATTAATACATTGTATGTTATTGTTTGTTTACAAAAATATGCTTAAACTGTCATTTAATAGTGGTAAATTTAGCGAATAGATTTAAGCTTGAGTAAATTTCGTTACAAATAAAATTTGACAATCCAATGACATCGCATTAAATTGTATTCCGGTAAATATAAGCGGATACAACTCTTGTGTTCTTGAATTACCACCAAATCCCCACGAGTATTACAAGTCTGATTATTGCTATAATTTAAAACATTCATTCGGGAGTTGAAGAGTATGTGGCTTATCGACATCATTGAGTGGATCCCCAACAGTATGTTGATAAAGTGGTGGAAGTAGGAACCTTGGGGACTATTACATACCGGACCCATCAACCGAACCGGAGGCGCGGCGAAGTAAAACTAATCGATACGCGCCAAGTTTAATCCGTTTGGTGCGGACTGGCGTTATCCTGTGGGAGGGGGAAATGGGGTAGGGGGGATTTGCGTGCCTCAGATACCGGCTCCATCACATGATTATATGCAAAATGGGGGGGAGGGGGACGTGGAAATTTATCCGTAAATGGGAATACACACATCTCCAATGGGCTATAATCATGGAAAGCTGTGAGAACAGCTCAAGTTTAATTAAATGTCACAGAATAACAACGACAACGATAATGATCACAACTTTATTGTTCTTAATTATTAAATGGTCTGACACCCTATATCAGTCAGTGGTGTGTCTGCCCACTGAGACAAGGGTCCCGGGATTGATCCCCGGCATGGATGAAATATGTATCATTAGTGAAATATGGATTTTTCCTTTCACACTGATGAATAAACGGTTGGGGGCTGGGTGAAGTGTCTGTTATATTTTAAGTTAGTTTATAAGTTGTGTGCTGATATAATCAGTCGGTTTAGAAAGTTGTCGTTAAATACCTCACCTAATAAAAACATTATTCAATGAATATATGAAAAACAAATGCATTTTTGGTACTGCCTAGCTAAAATGATGCAGTTTAAAATTTAACTCAAATTTTCATATAGCTTTATTAAGAATAACTCACTTTTGATTAATTTTTTGCTTCAAATTTTACTATCCGCCCAACTCTTCGTATATTACAATGATAGAATGGGGACGAGAACGGTAGAATTTAAAAGGATATATCCTCGTATTTGTGTGGAGAAAGTATGGGAAATATCGAGTAAAAACACCTTAGTGCATCCAGCCGGCTACTGAACCACGAGCTCCCCGCCATCGGATGGCAATATAAAATGAGACTGACGCATTTATCCACGTGCCCACTGGTGCGGATTCAGTTAATTTGTTATTTAGTTAGTTAACACTTTAAATGTTGTAAAATCTGGCCTTGTTTTTTTGTACGTACACAGCCATCCGCCATCCGCATAAGTACAGGAGTGAGGTAGCTTAGAGTAAAATGTACCAGCATTTGTATGATGGGGGTAGTTGGAAACAATCGAGGAAAATATCCCTCAGTACACCCGGCCGAGATTCGGACCCCGATCTTCCCATCATCTACAATACAATATGTTGCGAGAGTGACGCCTTAGACCATGCGGCCACCGAAGAGCATGTTATTGTATTGTTAAAACAAATTCGAAAATATCTTAGGAAGAATTTTACACTATAGTCTAAAAAATATTGGACACATGTTCATAGGCTTATAGCCAAAGCTATACCACCTTCATCGGTGACTTTTGACAACTATTGTATTGTTACGGTTAGCTACGTTTTGTTAGAGTTGGACACTCTAAATGCACTTTTAAATGCTGGTGTTTTTACTTTAGTAGTTCTGTTACGCATAACCTGCAGAAAAAAAGAAGGTTTATTCACTTATTAGTCGGATGTATTATCACAAAGCGAGCCATCAGTAAATCTCAATTATTTATTATATTTATAAGACGGCTTTATTTGTCACATTCATCTGACTATGATTATGGTTGCCCATCTGTCATTAAGGAATCCCTCTTGGAGACTATAAACGGGACATAATTTACTACTGAATATATATCAGGTGGTGTTAGACGCTAATGAGCCCGCTCTGTGATTACCTACCTATCACCGCATCTAAACATTTATGTAACTATACACTTATATGGTTCCTTGGCATTAACTATGGTCAGATTATCCTGATGAGTAGCAGTTTTAGCTCAAGGTGAATGCGAGAAAAACTAACTGCAATTTTTATAGCAAAGAAATATTTTGTTTTCAAGAAAAATCAAATAATTCTCCAGTAGAAACATTGAGTTTAATTCACCCCCCTCCCCCCCATTGTGACCTCAACAGTTCTTGAATATTTGTCAAGATTGTCCTGAAATTTGATGAAAACTTTTTCTCTTAATTTAAAAAGTTTGTTCTTTGATGTGTATGATTATGACAGATATTCAAGAACAGACTGTTGATATTATCATGTGAAGAAAATTAAACTCTACGTTTCTACTAGAGCAATACTCTGTTTTGGCCAAAAAATAATTTTTCTGTGAAAAATGCAATAACTTTTACTTAAAAAAAAGTTATCTACACTCCCATCTTAACTGAATACAGAATAACTCTACATTATAAACCGCGCCATAATGTAACCCGTATAGGTAAACTCGAAAGGTTTCATAGTAAACGAAGTGTACTAAAAAGCGTAGATAAAAATATGTGGTTGTCAACACAGACATAAGATAACTATGATTATAATATAACCGTGAAAATGGCCACCTCTGTTAAAAGGGACAAATGCAAAATATTTGCGCAAAAATATCTGAGAGTAAATTTATTAACTTTTTGAACTATCAGATAAGTGTCTTCGTATGTCACAACATATAATTTGCATTACTGCTATCTCCAAATATGAATCCACCAGTTTCACACAAATTTATTTATACCAAGTGTAAGGTATCTTCTTGGACCCTAAAGGACCGGCTACACGGAGCCGCAACGCATTTTTACGGTGGAATGCTATCCATGTTTTTAAATGCGAGTGTCTACACGGTCCGCACCGCACCGCACCACACCAGCGCGGACGAATCGTCGAGAGAGCATTGCTCCGCACTTGTGGTGCGGTGCGGTGCGGACCGTGTAGCCACCTACCACAGGAAATAAAATGTTCGGGAACTTCCAAACTTTGTTTTCACGCTGACTCCTAAGCACTATAGGGGTGGGTGAAACAGTGATTTTACGATATCGATGATCACAGTGACCTTGATTTTAAAAGAGCAGTGATTTATACCAGTGATTATTCACAGTGATTGGCAGTCACTGTGCCAGCACTTGTAGAACTAGGCATTTCTTTCACAGCCGTTGCACGTGTGACGCTGTAGTCATTGTTTCCAACATTACGTACAAGATAAACAATATTATATACAACTTATTGAACAACAAACATTCGTTTTATTTATTAGCTAACTTAAAACTTTATTCTTCGTAATTAATAGCTAACTTAATTTTATGAAAATAGGTGAAAACCTATGCAAGTAAAAATAAAAATAGAAACTTATTTTGTAATAGAACTCAGTATATAATGAATTTAAAAATGGTTTTATTTTTTTAGTTACAATAACCTTATGCTTGGTTTAGTAAAGTGAATTAGTTAAAAATCCTACACAATGTTATTGTAAATAAATTAACTTTAGGTGCGGTGCGGGTCGGCTCCGTGTAGCCATAGCTTTATTGACCTATAAGGTTATCAAAGGTTCTTCACATGAGTTTTTACTTATTCTTTTGATTTTTTTGATCTAATCCTTACATCTTAAATCTATTCCATGAATTAAATCTTTCCTCAAATACTTTTATTCCTACCTCTATATAGAAAAATATATATATATAAAATATAAAGTACATATTCATATTAAACCAAAGAATGTTTTTATATCATTAGAGGTTATGACAAAGCAAGGAAACTTTGGTTACACTAAAAGCTTATTTGATTGTATTTTATATATTTGAAATTTAAGAATAGTCAAAGATCCGTTTTTAATTAATGTGTAGCTTCTTATGCAATCGATTGAAAATCACAATTAAATTGACACGTGATCTAAACTATTTTGTATTAAAACCCTTCAGAGGCCTATATTTTATTACTGACTGTACAAGGTAGCACTAACAAACTATTGATTTTCGCTCTTCCTAATTAACTAAGCGAACATTTGATTTGGCCCAGTTGATTTTGATTGACTTGACAGCTAGGAGCCGAAGCTTGGACTACGAGATAATGGATTCAAATGACAAGCGACGCTCGCGTGTTGGTTCAAATGGAACATCAAAGTGATCTATGGAGGACATGAGTTCAAGCCCCGCCTTTACCTGGTTTACATTCAGAGATGCTTGGTCAGTTTGAGTCAGAAGAAAATAAGAGGGGAAAACAGTTTGTTTGATTCGAAGGGCATGAGTTCATTTTATTAATTTTGGTGCTTTCAAACGCTTAGAAATCACAATTTAATCAATAAATGGTTTGATATATTTTTTTTAAATCCTTGAATATAGGTAAAATATATATATTCCTGAACAGTTAAAAGATAAAATAAATACTAAATCCATTTTTTTTTAAATATGAAAAGGCAAAAAACTAGCTAATGCTCAACAACGTTTTACGTTAAAATTCACATTCCAAAGATTAAAGAAAAAGGTTAGATCTAGCCTCCTAACAAAGTCTTGTTTAAATAGGGCTACTATAGAAAATTGTAAGATAATAGGTATTGTTTTAGGGATTTTTATGTATCGACGCCGTTATGTTTCTTCTTGGAAGAAGTTACTAACCTTTATTTTCTCTCTTTAACACTGAAATCTGTTACAAACATTCCACGATTAGGTTTTATAGCCTCTTTATTAGCACATACTATTTAATTTAATTACATTTCACCATCTTAGATCTATAGTGATAGTTTAGAAAACTTCAGTTAACGCCAAGGTCTTGTGCAATAGACGACTGGAATAGAACGTAAGAAGAATATATATATATTCTTCTTACGTTCTATTCCAGTCGTCTATTGCACAAGAACCTGGAGTTAACTGAAGTTTTCTAAACTATCACTATAGATCTAAGATGGTGAAATGTAATTAAATTAAATATTATGTGCTAATAAAGAGGCTATAAAACCTAATCGTGGAGTAATATATATATAGCTTATACCTAAACCGAGATTGTACTTTAAACTAATGTAGCTTTGGAGATGTCTATATGCCACGAGCATGCAAAATAATAAAAATAAATCAACCAGCCATTTTATTTTTAAATCGTGAATATAGTGAATGATTAACGTTGTGAATATGTATTTTGTTCCATTTCTAAATTTATTCTAATATGTCAATTATTTATTCCTTATTGATGACTGTACATGTATTACAAATGTTTAGTTTACATTTGATGGCGAATGTGTAACCTTCTTGGAATATTAATCAAATGTTATATTCATGATTTAATATGTATTCAATTTAAACCCCTTTAGCACTTTTGAACTCTTTTAATGAAGCAGCCATACATATTATACAAGCTGTCTAATATTTACCATGGCAATGTGAATTTCCTAAGGAAACACTCAAGTCAAATAATTACAGCGACTTCCAGTGGGACTCGATCGTAACAAAACCATCAGAGGGGTTGAACTCTTGCGGAAGAGGGTAGAGAACTACCACACTAACGACATCTGTTGGCGGAAATTACAAGGGGGTTCCACGTGACCTATTCCAACTCTTTAATGGAGTGTGGAAACCTCGAACCAACTCTAACTATAGTCAATCAGCCGGTTCAACACACTTTGATGACAGTTAAAAAAGTTACAAGATCTACTCTTTTGAGTTTATAAAGGCAGTGATGTGTTATTAAGCTTCCACTTTAGGCAGATTGTGTCGATTTAAAGAGCTATAACCCAAATATAGTGATATTTTCTAATTAATGTTAGCTATTCTAAATACTTTTCTTTTTACTGTAAAAAGATTATCCTTGAAGGTATAAATTATATTTTAAGCAAGCTTCTAAGGGGTATCATGAGGCCGTAGCCAGGTTTTTTTTGGGGGCGGGGGGGTTCAAATCCCCCGTGAAACTTTATGAACAAAATATATATGGCTTTATTTATGGTTCAAAAAATATCAAAATTAAGATAAAAATACAAATTAGGGGGCTGTATTACCATAAAAAGCACTTCAGAGAGCTTCTAAAGATGTTAATATTTAGAAATTTTCCTAGACTTCGGCAACTAGGGGGTTATTTTACCATTAAAAAACCCTTCACAGAGCTTCAAAAAGTGTTTAATGTTTGGAAATTTTCCGGGCCTTCGGCAGCTAGGGGGTTATTTTAGCATTAAAAAAACCACTTCAGAAAGCGTCTAGAACTGTTTATTATTTATAATTTTTTCTAGCTTCCAGCAATTGGGGGATGTGCCCACCAAACCCCCCTGAAATTATTGGCTGCCTATGGCCTTGGGGTATTATCAGAAGTATCAAATGAAATGCAAAATATGATTCTAGATTTTAAGAGATAACATTTGCTTGAAACTATTTCCGGTTCTTGAAATTTTGAAATATAAAACCTAAAATAATAATCAATGGATGATGTGGATTTCCGTGACTAAGGAAGGATAACATGTAAGATCTACAGTTTATTATAGACTAGCTAAGACATCAACTTTTTAAGATACCAAAACGATTTATTTTATTCAACTCAACAGGTTGGTATAATTTTGTCACTATGTTCAATAAATGTACATTGGTAAAAAGTCACTAGTGACTCACTTCGGTGGCCACATGATCTAAGGTTCTACTCTCACAGTATAATAAACTGCTGACGACGGGAAGATCTAAGTTCAAATCCCAGTTGGGTATTCTGAGAGAGGTTTTTCAAAACGGCTTTATACTTTCCCTCCACGAAAATGTGGATACACTTTGTCTCAATATAACCTTTCTAGTTCCTAAACCATTAGCAATATTAGTGCATAAGCTTATTGCCCAAACGGGTAGTAAGACGTGGTGCTAAAGAAAAAAGAAAGTTACTAGGGTTAATAAGTATTATGATGGGGGTGAATTTTAAGAAAATAAACTAAAATTTTATTGGAGAGAGAGTAGGAAGCAACTAGTTTTATTTCTCTAACTCTCTCAGTTATGATTGGATCTCATGCTCCTAACTCTGATCCAGGAATTTGTGTGACCAGCCCTGCAGGTAAGTCAATAGTACGAAGTTAATACAAAATATTGTAACCATAGAAAATTTTGAAATATTGACTTTACTAAATCAAATATTCAATATATAATTCACTGTCATAATTTAACAAGTCTTTGTTTGCTATACAAAAATATATCTTACAATTTTCCAAAAGAAAATGAATTAAAAACATTATAGCGCAATAAAAAAAATAGTATAAAAGGTATTTGTGCTTTAGAGAAATCAATATTTATTGTTTACTTATTTTGTACTCAACCTATAAAAATAAATGTATCTTTTTTACGAGTTGAACATTGTTTGATATTTCCTTATAAAACTATTTAAAACACAGACAAAATATACAACCACACTATAGTCCTATTGATATTATATTTAATTTGAACTCGTAGTTCAATAGTTTTAAATATACAATGAAAAGAATGTCCACATAATCAAAACATTAAGTTTTATAAATATATATATATAATATTTTTACATTTGTTTCATACTCATTTTGTTCTCGAGGCTTGTAATTCCAGTGCCCGACATTTACAAATGGTTGATTGAATTCATGATTTAAGCCAAAAAGTAATTTGAAGCATTAGGTTAATCTTATCATAGCCACACCCCAAATATAGACGCCAAACTACAAAATCAAAGATTTGAAATATTTAAAGTTTTCTTTATATGTAGCCTATCTTATTCAATACACAATTAATGTGCAAATTTATATAGATGTAAGAAAAAAGTTTAAATTATTTACGTATTAATATTTATAAGTCGTTATATGTAATTGTTTGTACATTTTGACACAATCTATCTAAATAGAAATATTTATATTTTATGATAATCAATAAAAATGTACTGTAAATAATTAAAATAAATCTTTCAAAACACATTCCAGAGAAATAATAAAATCTCTTGGAGTTGCTTGCTATACATCAAATTTTCAAAGTTTTCCCTTTATTATTATTATTATTATTATTAGCACCGCGTCTAACTACCCGTTCGGGTTATACGCACTTACGCTAATGTGTAATGGTAGGGTGATTGTGAGATGAAATGGAGGACCTACAGTTTAACGTGGAATCCGAACCACGGTGGAGGCCTGGAATTCCTNATAAATCTTTGCCGGGACCGAAGATTGAACCCCGGCCGCCAGCATAGAAGTCTGACACCTTACCCCTAGACCGCCAGGTCACCTTTTTCCCTTTAACAATCTGCATTTTTACAAAAGTAAATTTGTCTTTCTTTTACGTGCTTTAATCACATAAACAAAATCTTTCATCCCGTACCTTTCTTTGATCCTAAAACAAAATAGCTTTTCAACAAACAATACATTTACTATAATACATATCAAAAGTAAGCTATGTCTTGAATGCCGTGATATCTTAAGTGTTCAGAGAAGAATATGCCATCAATATACGGCACCAACTTTTTTAACTCGGTATTTTACCGTTTTGTCAAGTCTTCCTCCAATATATCACAGACACACAAGTATTGCTCACGTCCCCAGTTGAATAACCTCCTTGGCCCACGAGAACTAATGTCATCCTGTGGATCACTCGCCTGAAAAAAAGTTACTTTTTTGTTTCCTCGACTACAACAACACCCCCTCTTTCCTATGTCATGCCAGAAACGAGCAGTCATTTTTTGTTTGGCGTGTTCTGAGCTGGAACAAAGTGGAGAATGATGAACTGTGATAACTGAAGGGATGAAGTTAGGGAGAAGAGGAGCGAGGGGTGACATATGGAATAGATAGATGGAAGGGGCAAAGAACAGAGTCTGTTGTTGATGTATTGATGCAGACTCTAGACATTCTCCAGAATTTATGAAGTGCTTTCTGTTGGATTTCTCACACCACCCCTTCTACCTCGAGAGTTGATTCCAGAATGTCGCTCTTCTAGATTGAGGGCCGGGAAGCCATGCCATATTGTAGAGGGTAAAGTAACAAACTCAAAGAACATTATCTTTCATACAAGCAATTTATTTATTTCGTGTGTTTAAAATGTGTACTAACAGTCTTTGGAAATAGCGTTCAGTCAAGTAAAATAGAGTTTTATCTAAGGGATTCCCTTTGTTTATGAAAATTAGTTACGTGAAAGTATTACAAATACAAGTTGTTCTTAGATAAAAGCCTTTTAAAAATATTGGTTCAACTTAAATTAAACATAAATAATCACGTTAGCTATAAACATATGTTACATCTATAATTTATTGATATTTTAAAACTGAAGGAAATATATCTAAACTGTTTGTTAAATAATTTTACTAGGTTTTAATATAAGTCTCAAATTATCTTTCAACAAAAAATATATTCAAATTAAATCATCTCTATCCTTAATTGTAATTTTCATAATCCGTTATTTGGTAAAATTAATGCGTCTCGAATCACACAATAATTTTAATTTAACTCAACACTAAATTATTTATAATTATAATTTCATTTCATAGATCTTTGCGTCATATTAAAGGGTTGTTATTTGTCTTTGAAACATTTATAAACACAATAATGATCTAATCAACTCGTTGATTATAAGATTTATTATATTATATAAACTAGCAATTTGACTCGTTGTTCGCACGGTTTAGCATCACCGAAATTATATCAATACTAAAAAGTTCAACATCCGGCTGCCTACTTTTTGATAGTTTCTCCTTTTACAATTCTGAGCTAGCTATGGTAATCACAAACCAATTATGGTAATTAATAAAAAATATATATTAGAATCGGTAGGTTTTCCACTCTCCCTATATGTAAACATATGTACACTTCCTTTAAATTTAACCTTCTTAATATCTAACACATTAGTGTAATTAGTACATAGCATATATCCCTAACGGATAGTAATGCACGATGCTAAAACAACCAAAAAATATTTCTTCCCTCTGTTTTACAAAATCCCAACAAAAAATGTGATATTTTCAGCGCTTAATATTTATATATAGTGGTATTTTTACCTGCCTGCAAAATTTAAGTTTTCTAGCACACTGGAAAGTAGTTGTGTACTATTAGATTTTTGAAAAATGAGCGAGTCAGTGAGTTCCATACCTTTCACCTCACACCTTTCTCCGCCCTCTTAGGGGTTGAAATTTGAAAACCCTTTAAAACAGTCCTACCCATTTATATAAATAAACCTTAATTTAAAATTTCATGTTTTTATGTCTAAAGATTAAAAAAATACATAAGTGAATTTAGAAAATTTTCAAAACCCCACTTTTTAACCCTTTAAAGGTAAAATATCGCCAAACGTATTTTTATTTCTTGTCTAGGACCTAAAAGGAGACCTCACGCATAATTTCAATTTACAGGTCCAAGGGTTGTGGAAATACGATGAGTGTGAATGAGTGAGTAAGTTTTTCTTCTTATAAATATATAAATATCACCCGAACGGGGAAATCAAATCGGAGGGATCTGGTTTACAAGGCCATTGTTCTTAAAATTTAAGCCAACCAGTATCGATTTTCAACCAGGGTCATTTATCACTCTTTATTTAAGGCTGAATATACAAAAATATCAAGTAATCAACGATCACATACGTTTATAATAATTATTAGAATTATCCTTAAACAATTAGTGTTGTATGACTCTTTGTAGGAAGTGGAGGTTAAGTAAAAGGTTGCGGTATCAATTCTTGTGCCAATAATTTTTGAAAATATATTTTAACTATGGTTGATAACAAATATAAATATGAACTAAAGATATATCTTAAGGTCATTCAACCATAATTTTTATTGCATTATTTTAATAAGGGTATAAATATAAGCTATAAATAATGATTCAATGATTTCAAATCATCACATTTTTCGAGTTATAAGTAGTCAAACTTGATATTTTATCAATTTTACGTACTCATTTTAAGGTAAAATAGTTAATGTATGGGGATTATATTTATTCTAGCTAGACATGTATATGAAGTGTATGCAATGAAGTATTCACAATATTTTCAATACAATTAGTTTTTAATTTATAAGCTATTTAATAGTTGTAAAATTACATAATTTTTGATCATATACAAGAACTTTTCGTTTTATACCCCCAATACTTTGATTTTATATAATTTTGTAGTTAATAATGTCGTTATTTCAAATTTATTTGGTTTATTAGTCTAACTCCACTCTTTTATTTCATTATGGACACCGCGTTGATCAATGCAAACGTAAATTTGTTATGTACATTTCCTAAAACTTCTTGCCTTGATTGTACCTATCAATAACACAGACTAGCCGACCAAGGAAGGATCGGGCTACCCCGGTCTCCGACTAATGACTCAGCCTTAAGTGCTTTTTTTAGTAACGCGTCTTATGTCCAGAGTGACGAGTTGTGACATTTATTTTGTCTGTTTTTCCTTCCTTTAATAATTTGGCACTTGAATAGTATTTTACCGTGTAGGTTTTATTCTTCAATTCAAAGAGTCAAAGGAACTCATATATTGGTAAACAAAACGCATCTTGGTTTTAGAACTATTGTTTATCTGAATATTACAATTAACTTCATGAATGTATAAAAATATATGAGTTTAACTTTTATTACTGGTTGTAAATTGATCATTAAAACTTAAACGTTTTGAAAATATATCTAATGTCACATGAGTACTTCATTTATTTAGGTATTTTTTAAGAAAAAATATCATAGTTTTGCGTGTTTATTGAACATGGCTAAGTTCAACCCTAAAAAGCAACGTACATCAAGACCAAGAAAACAAAAAGGTGAAATCTAACAAGAATCAATATAAACTTAAAACCATGAAAGACATGATCTACGATGTTTCCAAGTACGTAATAAACCCATAACAAACGTAGGCGATGTATATTGGGCGCATGTATCATTTACTAAAGACATAGTAAGTAGCTCCCTACTTGATGGGGTTGGTAAGGAACTATATCATACATTTAAATTCACCACAATTAATTTAAATTTGTTGAAAAATGACATCTGGACACTAGAATAAAATTGATCCCGGGATCTTAGTGCGTCAATGTTCTAGCACTGAGCTATCCAGGATTCGTCCCACGATCATGATCTCATATCCATGCGCACTGACGGTGTATACAAGTAGTTAGTGCAGACTATAACTTAGATAAATATGATAGTATAAGCCTTAATAAAAGGTACAGCTGTAGATCACATGATTTGACGTTTGAATTAGTGAACCCATTTCTAGTAACTTTTCTAGTTGTCAAATAACGATCTTCATATTAAAATCAGGGTCTAAATCACATATTCAACTTATCCAATAAGAATCTTAGTTAGAATTACAGCTTCCGCTCGGAACCCACTGTTGTTTGTTGTTCTGGAGCCTGGTTACCAGTGGTTGATAACATTCTATTTTATGTCTCAGGGCCTTGTTACCACTGGTTAATAATATTCTATTTTATATTACAGGGCTTTGTTATCACTGGTTCATAATATTATATTTTATGTAATGGGGTCTTGTTACCACTGGTTCAAAATCTACTAAAATTTTATTTCCCGGGGCTTGACTACCAGTGGTTCATAGAATTCTATTGTTTTATGTCCCGGGGCCCTGTTACTAATAGTTCATAATCTACTATTGGTTGATGTTCCGGGGCCTGGTTACACGAGTAGGACATGACTTGTACCAACTGGTTAAACTTATGCATATGCGGACAAAATGATCAACAGCCAACTGGTTAACCCATAAAGACCAACTTAAAAAATTTATGCCTTACTAAAGATGACTTTAATCCACAAAATTAGCGTATAACTGAAAGGGTAGAAAGAAACTGTGCTAAAAATATCCACTAAATTGTTTTCTTTTTTCTTTTTAGCTTCTCACTCCCCGTTTGAGCTACACGCAGAATAAGGAATGCGAATGACGCATTGTATTATGTGACCACAAATGTGGGTATTTATTAGAGTTATAAATTTTATTAAAAAATAATATTTCGTAGACTTTACTTGTTATTTTCCGTTTACGATTTTGTTGTCGAACACGTTGTTTGCATTGTATTAACTTGTAGGTCAATTGGTTTATTGAATTAATCTCGACTATTGTATAGCAGTAGGTCCTCTCACGTCATACAGTTGTATATCTTATCACATGGTCCTAAACGTGTAGATAACTTGACACTCAAACTTTCAAATAGTTTTATTTATTTGATCAACCAGTTATCTGTCGATAAGTTTGCCTTATTATGCATAAGCTTGTCGACCAGTTGGTCTTAGTCTTGTAGGCGGGGAATGCCAGGCCTCCACCGTGGTTCGGATTCCACGTTAAACCATAGGTCATCCATTTCATCTCATAATCACCCTACCATTACACATTAGCGTAAGTGCGTATAATCCGAACGGGTAGTAAGACGCGGTGCTAATAATAATAATAATAATAATAGTAATAATCTTGTAGGCCACTTGACTTACGTGGCATTTGAACATTTTTACAGCTTTTCGGCCAGTTCGTAAGATGCCAATCATGAGCTCTGTTAACTATAATAATAATAATAATAATAATAATAATAATAATAATAATAATATTAATAACGAAAAGTAATACTTTTTTTACTACAAATAAATAACTCTAAAACTTGCTCCGGTGCTAGCATGATCTATAAGGCGTCATTCTCGTCGTAGACTAGATCGTTAAAGACCGGGAGATCTGGGTTAGATCTCGGTAAGGTGTACAGAGGGTAGTTTTATTATAATTGTTTCCCACTCTCTCTACGCAAATGTGACTGCACTTACTCTAAATTCTGCGTTCCTAATCCCTAACTAATTAGCGTAATTAGTACATGTGAGTATAACGCGAACGGATAGTAAGACTCGGTGCTAAAAGAATAATAAAAAAAACCCCTTAAACTTCCACCACCCAAATTATTTCATTAAACTACTTAGTAATAGATATTTTTACTTTCTCGCTATCTTACAGGTAGAGAAAGTATTGTGATAGTCAAAAAAATCGAACCCAGGGTTTTGATTAATCTTGACGTTTCATGACCACCCGAATCAAAAAAAGTGGTTTTTGACTATCCGTCTGTGTCTGTCTGTACCTCCAAATAGAGCTTAAACTATTTTACTGATTGGGCTAAAACTTCGTATCTAGGGTTTTCATAGGGTTTCCCCAAGGTATTTTTGGAATTGGATATCCAACCCTAAAATTAAGGGTAGTTTATTAAAGGGCAAAAAGAGAAAAATTTGATTTTCTCAAAATGTACCCTTACAATTTTGATTAAATTTCATTTATAAACATTTGTAAATATTCTAAACAAAATGGTTAATCTCAATATTTCGGCAAAATGACTTTAAGGGCTCCAGTCTAATGCGTAAATTATCTTTTTTTATAATATCTCCTAGCTATTTGAGATATGAAATTACTTATCGTTACAAATATGTAGGTCTCTTGATAATACAAATCATACTAATATTATAAAGAGGAAAGATTTGATTTTTTGTTTGTTTGTTTGTTTGAAATGAATAGGCTCCGAAACTACTGGTCCGATTTAAAAAATTATTTCACCATTGGCAAGCTACACTATACCCGAGTGACATAGGCTGTTTCATTTTCAAAAAAAAAATAGGGATGCTTACTAAAACTTGAATAATCTAACTCAAGGTGTAAAAAAATAAACAAAAAACTTCCTTCAATCGCGTGCGCTGCGAAAACTATTAATGATAGAACAAAATGATGTATTACAATTTTTCAGGACACATCACTATCTATAAAAAATGTCGCGACAGCATGTCTCTATCTTTTATAGTTACGTCACAATAAGCGTCCTTTTATT
>CABEEJ010000462.1:234991-263663 GCA_901482245.1 Timema douglasi
GGCTTCAATTTCCGGTAAAAACATCTTTCGCATTAACAATTAACAAGTCCCAAGGTCAAACCTTCGAATTAGTTGGGATCGATCTGCGAAATAAATGTTTTACTCATGGTCAATTATACGTTGGCCTATCGCGGGTTGGAGCCCCTGAAAATCAATTTATTTTGCTGCCACAAAATAAAACCACATCAAATATTGTTTACAGGGAGGCTCTTACTCAATAAATTAAATGGCTTTTGTTTTGCGGTTATGACCTTTTAACAATTAGTATAAGTATAAATAAAAAATATATTGAAAAATGACAAAAAAAATAAAAGTGAAAAATAATATATAATAAATAAAAAAAACAAATAAAATATAAAAAAACAATGTAAATACAAAAAAAAGTTTAAGAAAATATATTCACAAAAAAAATATTAATATCTTAGTTTTTTTGTTTTCAATGAATGTTATTTTTTTAGAAACTCACTGTAAAACATTGTGTATTTTCTTTTATTATATTATTATGCCCGTGCGAAGCCGGGATGGGCTGCTAGTATTTTATAAGAAGCATGTTTCAAGCTATACGTAAATATATATATTTTTTAACTTTTTGAACACAAAAGGTAAATATTGCGACCGCAAAAGAAAATCCAACCCGAAATGTTGATGACGTCTCAAGACCCACCAAACTCTAAATAGTGGTCTTTGCAATGACGTCTTTCTGTGTGTGTTTTTAAAATTAAATTTAAGAGTAGTTTAAGAAAGAGCGAAAAGAGAAAAAATCGATATTCTCAAAATTTACCCTAACGATTTTGATTAAAATGTTAATTAAGATTATAAATAAACTGGCTATTTTCATTTTACCACTTAAATTAATTTAAGGGTACTTAACAGAAGCAGAAACTTCCGTATCTCCGCAACTATTTGAGATACTAAATAAATTATCATTGTAAAATTGTGGTACTATTAAAATAAAAACTTTTATATGAAATATATTTTTATAAATCCAACAGTTTCTGAGATATTGGCAAATATATTAATACAATTTTGTGAGCTTTAGTTGAAAAGAGATAATACTTAAGTTTTAACGCAATAATTCTCCAATGCCATAGAATATTTAAATATAAGTAGGTCTCTAAAAGCTTATGTTGTTTTTCTTTAAACTTCTTAGGAGAAATGTTTGTACAACAATGATCTATGTCCATTTTAGACTTAATAGTCAATATTTACATTTTTTATTGGTCAAAATTTATAAATGAGGAATTTAATAGCAATGCGATGGCATGAGGATTTGCATAATCTAATAAAATGTCGAACATTTAAACTGGAAGTTGAAATTTTAATACCAAGTGTTGACCCTTGTGGACTAAACATTGATATTTTTTTATAGATTAAAACATACAAATGAGGACATTAATTCTTTAAAAACAAAATTATAAAATTTAAAACCGGGACTGAATTTTTTAAAACATAAGTATAGTGCAATTTATGCTTGGGTTCGCTAGTATATATTATTTCTTTTCACATATATTACGAGTTTGGAGTAAATATCTCTATTTTCAAACAATAGAGCGAGAAAGTCCATGCGGTATTCATACAGTTTTTTTTCTTCTAAGAGCACATTTTGTAAATATAGGCCTAATAGTATTTGGTACAATAAATACTTTGCAACACGTGTAATGAGTTCATTATTTTAAATTAATAATATTTTATGAATCTTAGTAGCCAGGATTCAAATTCAAACCACAACTCCCGGATGAGCCATGCAGTGACAATTCATTTATAACAGTGAAGTTCCTTAGCGGAAAAAAGGGGTATTGCTATGACAACTCTGTTGTGAACAAAGAGCTAGCATTCTCGCCTTGCTTTCCCAAACCCACCCAAACATGATAAAAATTCCCTTTCAAAATTTCATAGCCTATTAATTCTAGGAGAGGCCTGTTGGACGAATCACCTTAACTAAATTTACATAAGTATTTACAAGTTATAATTTAATGCTTTTGATTTATAATCATTTAATTATAAATCACAGTTTCCATGAGATAAAATATAATGCCAAAATAAATCATAAAATGTTCTCCCTTACTATAAATATTTAATTTAGAAAGGGGCTTGAAATGCTTATTTGTACTTGGAGGACTAAATACAAACAAAATTAAATGCAATTCAAAATAAAATACATAAAAAATTAACATTAACGTAAGGCTCTATACATTGAATTATCAAAATAAATGGAGAGATTTGTGATGAACTCTGCACAGATTTACTAAAAGGAAGTTTGGAATAATTTAATGCAATCTAAAGTTAGGTTACCTTGGAGATTATATGTATGAGTTAATATGGTTTCAATGACTGTAAGACTTCACAAATTTATTTTGAGATCGTCAAACATAAAGTGAATTATATAACTTTTGATCTAATAGAAAGTTTTGGAAAGATATGTATGGATACTATCTTTGACATATTTTAAACTCATTATCTTTCAAAAGTTTCAAAATTAACATAAAACTAAGACCAAGTTTTGTTTAAAATGTTGAGAGTTTCTACTTGAGCTCTATACTTTTGATAATACATTAAGGCCCGACATAGATGCATCTCGATCTATTAACCCGATTAATGAATGAAAAAACTGCGTATATCACGCATAGGCAATCAAATCATGTTTATCTAGATTTATTTTTCTTTTGAGCCACTATAAATATGCGAGTAATATCTGAACACATTTGAACCAAATAATTTTATGTGCATATGCTTTGATGAAGAAATAATTATTAATGATTATGTTCAATTTATAATTTATAATTTTCTAAACTATTACATTTAACAGTTATTTTAGGAGATCAACACCTTTTACACTGTGCAGGTTTACTAATTAAAGCCTCACAAGTCTTGTCAAACTTCTTATTAAGAGCCGAGCGACTAATCAGTTTGAATGGCATTGGGCTCAATTTCCACCTTTGTCACACACTCGTCATGAAACAAACTTTTGTTAAGAGATTATCAGTCAACGATAAAACTATCAAATAAACTGAATAGTTTTCGTAGATTTACAAGTTTTGCAAACAAACACGTTCAAATAAAGGCTTATGTAATAGTTTATTTATAATTGTTAAGACTAATTTTTTATTAGTAAATAGAAAAATTGAGAAATTTCCCACCAAATATTTATGGTTCTTTATTTAAAAATTGCAAATTTTTAAAATTTGAATGATTAAGAAAAGTGCTTTATTTGGTCCTTTGTTCTCATGCTGTGAATGAATACCTTACAATTACTTAAACTAAATGTTATTAAAATTTAAGAAAATATAAAGATTCAACCCTAATGATTGCCTGTTTGTAAATAATTTTTTTCCTGTACGGTAAATTATATTGTTTTAATTTAAAAGTTAGCAATGAAAGGCTATTAACGTATTAATGGGTTTGTACTGACTAATTTAGTTTGGAATATTTCAGTTACAAAATGCTGCAAACAGTCCAGTATTTCGTAGTAAACAATTTTTTCACCATTACGTTAATGTTTGTGTATTTTAAAACTTTTCAAAAACTTTTTTTGTGTTTTTTTCCATGTACATTTTGTTTATCCTGAAAGCTACGTCGCAGTGTAATTCATAATACTGTTATCTTTCAGGTTAAGTGAAGTGCGCATAATGAAAACTGGCTATATTTTGGTGAGTGACACTGATCATATACCTTATATCTTCTTCTTCACAGTAAAACTATAAAGCTATTTCTTTTTAAACTTAACTAATTTTATTTTATAATAAATGTATATCAGTGCCAATCTTTTTTTCCTAATTGTAAGACAAGAAAGAGTAAGATCTTTTGTAATTTTACTCGTGTCCTTTTCAGATAGCTAAGTTCAACGTGAATATAAAATAAGTCAGTTATTTATTTCTAAAACCAACAACAATAAATCATTAAAATCGTTAAAAACATAGTCTTTTAAAAGTTTTTTTAAAGTAGGTTCTCACATATCTTTAGAATCAAATCATAAAAGAAATACTTTACCGAATGAAAAATATAAGGTAAGTACGAGTTTAAAGCTAAGATAAACAAATTTTTAAAGTATTTTGTTAGTAGTTCTATAATTTTACTTTATCTCAACCCGTAGGAGAAATGAATTAATGTGATAGTAAAAAAATATTCAAATTTGAGATTATGATTTTCATGATTCCCATAACTCGAAAATGTGGTTTTCATATTGTTACTCACCCTAGAGCTGAAACCATTTTACAATTCAGGGTAAAACTTGGTATCTAGGGTTTTCATAATGTTCCCCGGTGGTGTTTTAGGAATTATCAATACAACCCTTAGACTGAGAGTAGTTTAATTAAGGGTGAAAGAGAATACATCAAAATCGGCGCTAACAATTCTATAAAATATTCCTATACGGGCACAATTTAACGTTACAAACAAAATTGTGTATCTTATTTTACCAAGAAAATGATATCGTGGATACTTTATACTAGTGGATACCTCCAATTCTGATATCTCCACAACTCTTTGAGATACCAAATAAATTATTACCATCGCAAAGTTGTAGGGCAATTAAAATAAATAATTTTATTTTAAATATGCTTTCGTAAAGCCAATAGTTTCCGAGCTGTAAGCAAATATATTTTGTAAATTGAAATCTAGATAATCAAACCAGTCTTTAAATTATAAATTTCAAAATGGGGAAGGAGTGGGATGAAATAGGGGCAGGTTTTCCTAATTTAAGGAATGTACATAAAAAATAATTTACTTCTGGGAGAGACATGTGCTTATCATTTAATTTATGCTATGTGGTGAAATTTGATTATTTTCTACTGTTTATGTAGCAATGTCTATTATCTACTTTCATATATCCTAGGAGCTACAAGTAAATGTATTTAGTGAGATTGCCAAACCCTTCCTTCCCCTCTGACAAGACGTGTATTAATCACAACTTGTGAATGTGTGGAATGCCAAGCCTCCCCTGTGGTTCGGATTCCACGTTAAACTGTAGGTCCTCCATTTCATTTCACAATCACTCTACCATTACACATGAGCGTAATTGCGTATAACCTGAACAGATAGTAGGACGTGATGCTAATAATAATAATAATAATAATAATAATAATAATAATAATAATAATAATAATAATAATAATCTAGCGAGAAAGTTTGTGGGGTACGCTCCACCATTTAAAACAAGATAATTATTGAGTTGATATTGTTATTATTTTTTACTATATTATGGAGCTTATTTACTTCAGTATTGTCCAGTGATATCTAAGAAACTTTTTTCGAGTCCCGGCTGGGTCAAGGTTTCTTTGTCTTCATGTGTTACGAAAGCAGGTGAGCTACACAAATGGTTCGGGGCTCAATATAGATTATCTTCCAAGTGGCTTGTTATACAATCCAACTTAAAATTATTATTGTAAATATTGTCTGAAATAAGAACACTCGCATAAAAATGTTTCTTGTTTAAAGTTTAACTTATAATAAGAAAAAAATATCCTATGAATTTGTATATCCTTTATGATTAAATTAACCCTCTCTTTATAGATAATTACAACATTATTGTTTTAAATTTTTTATTTTATGTCTATTGCTCATAGAACTAAACGTATTTTAAATATAGTTTATAAATACACGTGCCAATTAAGCCACGCCTTCTCCAATACCAAGACTAGATTGGCTCATTTAAGAAGACCAATATTATTTAATTGGTGAACGAAGTTAAATTATTTTATAATATTATTATTATTATTATTATTATTAGCACCGCGTCTTACTACCCGTTCGGGTTATACGCACTTAAGCTAATGTGCAATGGTATGATTGTGAGATGAAATGAAGGACCTACAGTTTAACGTGGAATCCGAACCACGGTGGAGACCTGGCATTCCTCACATTCACAAGAGTTTATTTTATAATAAACTAAGGCAAGGTTCTTTAGCTTATTAACTCGTTTTTGTTATAGTTCCATTATTCCTTGATGTCTAATCGTTGCTAGTGGCTTTAGAAAGATAAATTTGAACACGAACTTCATAACGTATCTTAATGAAGAAGAGAATCGTTATTCCTTTGAAACTCAAATTAGATTGAAAGAGTCAGTCTTTATTTTTATTTCATCTAAAGGTTTCTTACCAGCCACTAAGGTCTCAAGGCTCAAGTCTTTACTTATATTCCTTTTACAACCTTATTACCAATTA
This sequence comes from Timema douglasi, assembly GCA_901482245.1. NCBI lineage: Eukaryota > Metazoa > Arthropoda > Insecta > Phasmatodea > Timematidae > Timema > Timema douglasi. The sequence goes on from CABEEJ010000462.1 coordinate 241,150, forward strand.
CTTATTACTATTTCTCAAAGTTTAATTTCATACTTCTATTTATCTTTGTTACCAAAGCATTGATATTCTCTAACAATGAGTAGAACCAATGACTAAATAATTTTATGACAATGGAAATCGATGAAAATAAAGAAAAACGAATAATAAGTTAATAAATGTAAATTTAATGAAGAAAGCACACCTAGGGGTTGGGAAGAGGGATGTTTCAATGAATAAAGGAGACATCTTATTCCTTTCTTCGGTCTTCTACAGTAGATGTAGTCACATACACATTTACACACATTTAAACACGGATTGAGTAATATTTCTAATGTAAATAGAATAGAAGGTAGCGCCAGACGGAGAAAGATATTTGATTAGCTGAGCTGGTGACGTCACTCAGTACACAAGCCAACATGTTACACACAAAGCTTTTAGGAAGACAAATTAAGTTGTTAAAATCAGGTCACATTTTGGAAATTTAAATGATAAATACACCTTTAAAACCCAGGCAAATGTCCGATTAACGTCACTACTCTACTTATTAAAAAAATGTTGTGTACCTGTTTAAGTATTAAAATGTAACTGTTGTGTACTGGGTGACGTAAGCAATGACAATCAAATTCCTCCAAGTGGCGCTACCTTTATATTTTATTTACATAGATTATTTTAATATTGTTCCCTTTATCAAAGTTTCTTTCCTTTTCATTCTTTTTTTGTTTGATAACAGCAACAACTCCAAATATTGCTATATTTTTGTTTAAATGTATGTGTGACTACTTATACTGTAGAAGGATTAATTTATTCTCACAATTCCCTTTTTCCCTAGGTGGTATTTCTTGGATAAATTTGCACTTTTGGTTTATTTTTATTTATTTATATCAATTTACACTGTTATGAAGTTATAATGGTTCAGAAAATAATTATGTATTAACATAAGAAATTACCAAAATATCAAACTACCATTACAGAGGTTTCATAATTAGTCCAAGTGGATCTTCAAAACTCACTTCTCTCGCTAACCGTAGAAGCCCCCTCAACCTACAATGTCGTTTTTTTAGATACCCTAATTTGTAGTGAATAGAATGATTAGATTTCGTTATAAAAAGCTGATAAATTTAATATTTTATTTTGGTTAAAATTGAAAACAAATCAACTGGTATAATGGAACAAATATAAACATTATGATTGCTAAAATTTGTAAATACAATACAAGCCAAAAATAATATCTGAAAAATATATAATTTAATTTGCTTATTTTTCTTCTGTAGCTTTGTACAAAATATTTCCGTAATTATAGACAGTTACATCATCTCAATTACCAATACTTTTGGTTAAGGGAAGTGTTTTTGTTTTTTGTTTATTGGCTTGTGGCTATCGTTAATTCGCATTCAAAATTAAAATTGACTATGGTAAACATTTAAAACTTTAAATAGTCAATTTTGTGGATATATTTTACTCTCGGGGTGTATACTATGTTATAGTGAACTTAAGCTATGTTTCAATATACATTTTAATATTATAAGTATTATTAATAGCACCGCATCTCACTACCCGTTCGTGTTGTACGCACTTACGCTAATGTGAAATGGTAGGGTGATTGTGAGATGAAATGAAGGGCCTACAATTTAACGTAGAATCCGAACCATGGTGGAGGCCTGGCTTTCACCACATTCACAAGTTGTGATTAATAAACGTCTTGTCAGAGGTGAAGGAAGGGTTTGACAATCAGATAAATCTGTGCCGGGACAGAGGATTGAACACCGGACCCCCCTAACAGAAGTCTGACACCTTATCTCTAAACCACCAGGTCACTCAATGCTATAAGTTAAAGTTCGTGAAAACACTTATCGCAAAATTTCAGTGTCGGCCTATATTTGATTAAAAATGGGAAATGAGAAGTTTTTGTTTGATTTTTTTTCTTCGAAAAATTATCCATCTATTTAAATGGAGGGAATATAGCTAGATATCCCAAGTTTTAAGATTTTCACTTCATTTCAATTTACCCTTTCTACGTTAACACCAGAAACATTACCAAATGAGTTAAAGTAAATCAATAACAGTGACTACGGTTTTATTATCACGTATTTACTACAGCGCTTGGTGACTGAATGCAAAACAATCGTTAAAGTTTGGGTTCCCCAGTATGCTGTGCGTATGTTAGTACTGTACTTCAATGTTATAATCACCCACTTTGGTAGCCGCATGGACAAAGGCAGACATTTTTAACCATTTTCAAATCACGGCAAACTGAGCAAGGAGCTAAAATTGTCAGGGGACACTATCAATTTTTTAAGGAGAGACTTCATCATTTAAATAACGAATATTAATATTGTATTAAAAATCCAATAGCTAGAATTTTAATAGTTGCGTTCGTCTTAAAAATAACGTTGATGATGGATTTAAAAAGATTAATTTTTATTCATAATTTTCTTTTTTTTATCTTCCCTTAAAATCCCGCGGCACATCAATTTTCCGTGGAACACTGATTGAAAAACGCTGGTCTTCGGCATCACTTTTGCGACTGACCAGACTGACGATGACAGGGAAATAGTGGTTCGATCCCGGTCGAGCGTATTGAGGGTGGGTTTTTCCTAAATGGTTTCTCACTATTCCTCCATGCAAATAACTGGTACACATCTAAAATCAATCTTACTTATCCAAAACCTATTTGAAGGATTAGTAGGCCTACATGGACATACAGCCCGAACAGGTAGTAAGTAATATGTGGTGCTAAAATAAATGATAATCAAAGCCTTTACCAATACAACTTCTTTACCTCTGACTCAATGATCTTAAATTTTTACAGGGAAAGTGTCATTTCTACATGTGATGCAACTAGTTCATAAAAAATTTAATAACACAAACAACCATACAAAATGGTAAAACATCCAGAATAAATTTACCAGAATCATGAAGATAATATATATTATACATTGTCTGTTCATATGATTAAGAAATCCTAGTTATAGAAGTTAGGTTTAAACACATGGTATTCCTAAAATATCAATATTTATATATTTATAGATGCATCCTATCTCCTGGATACAATATTAATTTCCATATTGTTGGGTGTTTTATATTAAATGTGCAATCTTAAGTTTAGTTAGTTTGTAAGTTGAGTATACAACCCTCTATTTAGATAATATACTTTAAACAGTGTACATTTAAAACATGTTTAGTACTAAGATTGTAGGAGGGAATTCGTTCGTTTGCCCACCCATTCACCCCTGCCCATCGTTCTATCCAATTAAATATAATCACGTGTGTTTTCATTTACCAAATTATTTAAATTGTCAGCCCTGATTTCAAGAAACCTATATAGAAATGAAGAAAATAAAAGTCAGGAAGCCATGTATATTCACCGATGAATTTCTTTAAAAATTGTCATGTTCTAATTTCATTTACGGTTTTCTTGAAGCCCTACAAAAGTTTAAAGACGGTTCTCAAATATCCTTAACTACGTCGCTAGATACAATTTAACACTGAAACCCACAAAAAATGGTCTACAGTATATTTAACGTATATAACCATTGATATTATGATAATTATTATTTACTTATTGGTTTTATATTGATATCTGGTATTTAAAAGTTTCTTTCACCCTTCATATAGGGAGCTAAGTTAAGGAGGAGTTGGAGGATGAGGAAGAGAGAAAGTGAGTTAAGATCTATATTTAACTTTATACACGTATTCATCTTAACAATCCCTAAATATCTGTCCAGAGCATAAAAATATTTGAACATATAATTTTTTAATAAAAATAAAAGGTTATGTTTAAATGCCGTGATTCTCGTGACCAATTTTTAAGAATGGTTGAAATTATTACGTGTGAGAAATTAAATTGAACGTCTGTACTGAAACAATATTTGATTTATTTTAACCAACAATGTTTTTTTACTGAAAAAAATTGCAAAAAATAATAATCACTCAATCTCGTGTTTCCTTTCGCCACACCCTGATTACAATAACAAATACACTCGAATCAGAAAAGGCTGATAACATTTCCTTACAAAAGCTCTTTACACGAAATCTCCTTAACAATTTTACTTGCGCTGATTTATATCTAAATCAGTATTATTTAAACTTAATAATACAAAAAATACCAATTGTTTTATGGCTTATGAGCTTTAATTTATTCAATAAATAAATGGGTAACCTGGTGGTCTAGGGGTAAGGTGTCGGACCTCTGTGTTGGGGGTCCGGGGTTCAATCTTCGGTTACAGCACAGATTTATCTGATTACCAAACACTTCCTTCACCTCTGACAAGACGTTTATTAATCACATCTTGTGAATGTGGGGAATGTTAGGCCCCACCGTGGTTCAGATTCTACATTAAACTGTAGGTCCTCCATTTCATCTCACAATCACCCTAACCATCACACATTAGCGTAAGTGCGTGTAACCCAAACAAATAGTAAGACGCGGTGATAATACTAATAAATAAATATATTCTAGTTCTACATCCAGAAAGGTTGGTATCACGGTCATATGTCTAAATCTGACCCTGGATGCCTGGGTCCAATTATTTTTACATATTGTTTTCTCCTCGCCCTATAAACTAATACTAGTCCTGTGTTTTTAATAAAAAATCTCCGCACCTTACTTAAATTAAGTCCCTGTCTACTACATTTTAAAACGCTTATAACATTTATGTTAATGTGTATTTAAACTTCAAAATTTTTAACCTAAACAAATAACCAGAAATGCTATGAAAGACTGCTTGTTTCTTAGTTAGATTTATTAAATAATTTTTTTTAGCTGTCACGGCTAACGTGAACAGGACACAAAATTCGATTCACGTCATATAATAAATAAAATAATACTGCTTCAAAATATAATAGCATTTATTTATATATTTTACTTGTTTTTATTTATGAGCTTTGGAAAAAAATAGCTAAATAAATAACTTAGCTACATTAATTAAACACATGCCTCATTTAATAAATTTAAAAAACCGCCCAAATACTAAACGACACTAACAAACATTAATACAGCACTTGTAATATATGTGTTGACTTTTCAGACATCCCACAAACATTTATAAATTATGACCAACACAAGATAGAAACATTGTTTCTATGCTAATAATTTTTCCTTCTCATATAACATCACACCAGTTACAACATGTTGTATACACATATGGGTATATTTCAAGCGGGTGAAAAAAACATGCAGTAGGGATTAATTATAACTGCTGAACAATATTTTACTTTCGCTCTGCGCTTAGTTGAACTCGTGAGTATTTTTTATTTAAGTTATTATATTTTTTTAAACAAAGGAAATTTTTGTTGGTTGGACCAAAAATTACTAAAAATTTCTTGATAGTTTATGTCCTGATGAATTAGTTAACTACATACAGTCAGATTCTTGTAGGAATAGCAGTAAATTACAGTAAAAATAGTTAGTAAAGCTACTCTCATATATTCATATCTCATGTGATGTGATTTAATTTACATCTTGAACTTTTGATATAAATTATCACTACCTATAAAATAAATAAATTATTAAGTAAAATGCTATCAATGTTAGCCCCAAAAAGTTATGTTTGTATTCTAAAACAGTTCTTCCTACCAAATTTCTACTATATTAAGATAGGAATAGGAGTAAAGCTTTAGAAGATATTAAAACATATGTAGAATTGTACACTAATGGGCTACTGCATTTATCTTAGATCTGTTAGTAATTTACATCATTAATCAAAACATGACACGGAGACAAAGGCGTAAGTATCATACGGTTTTGTTTAACGATGATTGGAAGGTCATGGCTCTAATCCTGACGAGGACTTTTCCTAAGGGGCTTGATAAACTTTCTCTAATTAAGGGGTACATTTATTTTAACTTCATACCTTACTCATCCTTACCCCATAAGTTTAAATCAGCGGATAGCACGAACGGGTAGTAAGACGTGGAATACATGGGGAGGGGGTTACAACTAAAGAACCTATGACTTGACGTATGAAGAAACAAAAGCGGGTTTAATAAAATATTGTAATATTGTCAAAAAATGCTTTTATGACAATCACAAACAATGTATTTTGTTTAATACCACATCCTACTACCTGTTCAGGCTATACGCATATGTACTAATTACATTAATGAGCTAAGGATGAGGACGGTTGAACTTAGAGAAAGTGTACCATCATTTGCATAGAGGGAGGATGGAAAATCACTTTTAAAAACATCCTCAGTACACCCGACCGGGATTAAAACTCCAATTACCCTGTCACGGGCAGTCTAGTCTAACATGAGAATGACGCTTTAGACCTTGCGGTCACACAAGCAGGTTGAATTTAAGAAAATAAAACCCTTTTCAGGAATTCAGTGCGCATTGGTTACTAGCGTTACATATAAATAAAGAATACAGTCTGTATGTAGGCCTATATAAAATATATATATATATATTGGTCAAATATTTATTTTGTATACATATACATATCTAAATAACACATTACATATACATGGTAGATTATAATTATATATTTATTTTAATAGCTAAAATAGTATTGGTTGCATGGAATGTGCTCGCGAGACCAAATAAATTCCTGACTTTGTTCACTCGGATTACATTTTACACATGATATTTTCTATTCCCTCTTTTACTCAAAATTATCTCTACTATTTCTGTTTATTGGGTGAACTATTCTTTAGTAAATAATTATTAATGTCACCTAAGTTTACAAGTAATAAATAATATATGTATTAAATTTCTCAACTAATGTTGTATACACATATTTTATTTGAACGAGTACCGGCTTGATTGTAACTTAACGAAGGCCAGAACGCTTCCCGGTGATAATTATATGACTTACTAGAACAAATAATGAGAAGATAAACCAAGTTATTGCAAAGCAGATAGTCTGGAAATCCTTGCTTAGAGGTTTGAACAGTTTAAATAATAACAAAATATTGAGACGTGTCCAATTTTAAAAGCATGTGGCTTGTGAGAAAGGCTACTACTAGTATGCAAGTGGCGCAGGAAATGGGTTAATCAAACTCATGCGCAAAGCCCTACGCGCATCTACCATGTTTACTACCATCGAATAGGCACCGATCTATGTTTATCTAGTGCCTAGCTCAACAAAAATGTGGTCAATACAATGGATTGAAAATATTTTGATCAACCTGTCCAAATGTATAAAACATATCAGGGTCTAAACAATTATAAAAATTATACATACATACATATATTTATTTCCATAACGTATTATAGACCTTTAGGGTATAGGCATTTTAGCTACAGTAATGGATTAGGGATGAACGCCTCCATGTTCTGGTGGTCATATATCCTGTTTATGGATCCAGAAACCCTGGGCTCGATCCCCAGCTCTTTCAAAACTTATCTCTGAAGCAGTGGGTCTGTAACGTGGTCAATCTCAACCAACTTAGGACAACTGAAAAGCTAATTGAATAAATAAGTAGCAGCTTTAGTTTAGAAAACTGAGATTAACAACTGGGAGGTTCGTTGTTCTGACCCCATGACACCCTCTATCTGTAAATGTTGGCATTGTAATCGTTAACGGGGGCGTCCGTTCGGTCGTTAGAGCTCGCTTGCGGGCTCACACCATGGAGGTATTCTTTTAATGTGGTAGGTACAAATAATTTATAATTAAGAGGAAGTGGATCTCACGTTTTCGTGAAGAGGTAATGGAAAACCATACCCCCCCGGCCTGATTTTGAACCCCTGCGTCCATGTAACCAGCAAACCAGATAAGATGCACCTTTTCACACGAACAACGATGGGGGCTAAAATAAATAACCGAACTGTTTATTTGAATATATTTGAAAAGCTACTTCAGGACATACGAACTGAGCCAAGCATTCTTGGTCAAGGGCCATTTCTCTATTGTTCAGACATATTAAAGTAGTTATTAAAAAAACTATCTTTCCACTGAGTGACTGATTTAATTTGTGATCGTGGACTACAATAAAATATTAACAAGTTTTTACCCATCCGGTTTATGGTTAAAGTATTGTGTGAAATTAGTACTCAAACGAGTAGACTATTTAATTTATATTAAAAGTATGAATATTATTTTTAATAAACCCAGGATTAAGGCAAAATAATTATATTAAAATCTTTAGAAGTCTTACAGTCTTTTGAAATTTAGAAGTTATCTTAAGCCGAAGCCAAATGAACGTCTGAATTTAATATCAGTTCTTTATAAATGGTATTTTAAGTGTTACCCATTAAGACAAACTTAACTGCAGAAAATTAACTGTTGTTCCAGTAAAAAAAAGGGGATTTTTTTATTCGTATGCATTTTAATATGAAGAAGTTGGAAATAAGTGAGATTAAGGAAACTTAGGAGAGTTCATTAGTGGGAGAATAATTCAGTGAGATTTTTTTCTTGTATACGTTTTTTTTAAGAAAATGAGACATCATAAAAATTCTATTTATTTTCCAGAAACAGCGTACAAAGAAAAAAAATGAATTTTCACAAATTTGGTCATAAAACAAAGAGAAAGCCAAATGAAATTGACTTTAAAGCAATTATGTTTTATTAAATAACGGTGAAACGCGTTAATATTTTTATGGACCTATAAAATGCTCGCATAATTTAAAAAATTAATTCATAAAATGATGTTTTTATGTTCACATGGTGGTCTCTTAACAAATGAAAGCGTATGTTAAAACTAATTCCTGTTATATCGAACAGGCTAAGAAACGAATTATTCGACGTAACCTTCTATTCTAATTTAAATAGGCTTACAGATATTTAAAAAAACGTTTTAGTTACCACTAATGAACAGAGTCCCTTTTAATGTACCTATAAATGCAGTATGTGTTTATACACGGAATTATCATACAAGTGCCTTGGTTACCAAAATTTAGTGAGCTCCATCTGGCTTTTGACCCTCCAATCTCCTTTCTGACCACGCAAAGCCAATGTTTGGATCCAACCAAAGGTTTCAAACAAATAACTCTTTGAAGCTTTTTTTTTTTGCTCAACGTCTTACTACCCGTCAGGATTATAATTTATTATTTGGTATTCTGTATTAAGACCAGTCCAGCATTTCTTTTGTCAGCGAACTTAGACCATCTATCTAATAGTAATAGGCCTACTATAAGGATAGTTTTTTTCACCGATATACACTAGATAACATTAGAATGTACTGGTTATTATGTTTGTTTGAAAAAATGGATCCTATTTTTACAAAATTTTAAATTTTATGAATTTTAAAGGTATAAAAGTCAAAGTCTAGGGTCAAATCTCCTTCGGTTAAATTTTGACACCCACAGTAAACTTCGTTCGTATTTTCGAAACATTTCGAAGTAATTAGAAGACTTTAACATATTATTAACATATTTGAAATATCTCATTAAATGTGAAATATTTAAACTTGAGAAATCATCGTTAAAACTTCTACCAAACAGTATGTCTATTTTAACACCGAACGTAGGCTTAGATAAATTCATATTTCAGAATAAAAGAATACATTCTCCTAAGCCTAGCTATTTATATGGATGCACCTAATGGAGGGATTAAATATTTAAAAAAATACCATTAGCTTAAGAATTTTCTTATCGGATTTAAAGATTCATTCAGACTTTGTTTCACATTTAAAAAATGAAATTCACACACCTCTTTATATTCTAATACATGGTGAACAAGAATAATCGATACACCAGTGTTTAACAAACTTTTTAATGCCAAAAATAAATATAATGTTTTCTTGGCCTGGTGACCCAAAGGGTAAAGTTTAAATTTCCTATTATTTTTAAATAGTTTATTAAATTAATTTAATTGAATTAATTAAAAAATTAATTATTTCAATAGTTTTATTAGCTTTATAATCCAAGAAAATGTAAACCACATTTTTAATGAAAATGTAACTTTGTTGTAAGGTTCGGTAAGTGATCAAAAAATTATATTTCAGTGGCTACTGTAATACTGTTTTATTCTTGGGGAGATAAGAGTTCTCTTGAGTTTTTATTTTGTATCGATAAATATTACCAACTAAATTGAATAAATCTCAGCAACTTTTTAATATTACAAATAGGAATCTACATGATGTGTTCTTGAAAAAAATTTGGTGAGTGACAAAAACAGAGTTTTTCAGTGACAACTGCTGTCATTTTGCAGGTGAGCTCTTCAAGTTTGAACGTCATGCAAATCTTACTGGGGATATTGAAAACAAGGCCGTAGTCGGGGGTGGGGGTGGGGTTCAAACCCTCCTCACCCCCAGAATGTTACGAAAAATATATAATATGGCTTTATTTATGGTTCAAAAAATATCAAAATTAAGGTACAAGTACAAATAAGGGAGCTATGTTACCATAAAAAGTACTTCAGAAAACTTATAGAGGTGTTGCAAGTTTAGAAATTTTTATAGCCTTCGGCAATTAGGGGGCTATGTTGCCATAAAAACAATTAAGATAGCTTTTAGAGGTGTTTATTATAAATCATTTATCCTAGCCTACAGCAGTTAGAGGGCTATGTTTCCATAAAAAAAAACATTTCAGATATATTCTAGAGGTGATTCATATTTAGAAATTTTCTTAGCTTTCAGCAGTTAAAGGGTTATGTTACCATATAAACACTGCAGATAGCTTCTCGAGATATTTAATATTTATAATTTTTACTAGCCTTTGGCAGTCAGGGGGTTATGTTAGCGCAAAAAACAATTTAGAGAGCTTCTAGAAGTGTTTAATATTTAGAATTTGTCACAGACTTTGTCAGTTAGGGGGCTATGTGGCCATAAAAAGCATTTCAGATAGCTTCTAGAACTGTTTAGCATTTAGATTTTTTTCTAGTCTTCGGCAAGAGGAGGATGTTCTCACTAACGCCCCCCTGAAATTATTGGCTGGCTACGGCCTTGATATTGATGGTTATAAGAACTAAAAATCCTGGTTCACAGACGTAGGCTATATGGGAAGAAGAGGGTGAAATGATCCCTTTTAGATTATCAAGACAGAATGGGCTTTTCCTTGAACTGGGTTAAAATCCCATGTACAGGACACTTTCAAAATCTTGTTACAACACTGTTGCTTGTCAGTATTCTAGTAATTATTTGATGTGTCCCGATTTTATTAAGTGTTTGTAAATGTAATATTTCCTAATATTTGAACATTTCTTTTTCAAGAACTTCCCCGCGACTCTCAGGAATATCCTTGCGACCCCCATTTGGATCGTGACCCAGTGCTTGGGAACCACTGCTCTACACTAATACTAATTGATTTTATCCACCGTCTGAGATATAATCAGAGTCATGTAGGCCTGTATAAATCTCCCTAGCTTTTCAGCCACGGGGACTACACAAGACCAAGTGTATATATATTTCCCTTCACTTTCTTGTTTTATGCCCCGTATTGATTTCCCGTCATACCCGAACAGTCGCTACCATCGCTTCATTCCCAATTTTCTCGGAGGGCGATATTAACCTACGTCACGACGCGTGGGATGACGTGACTTACGACAAGACGGCTCAGGAGAACACAACTAAAACCCTTAACAGCCGCATTCAAACATATTAAAATAACGTTTTTCTGTTTTAAAGTAAGATTTCCATTCCCCTGTTATTGGTGGGTTCATTGGATGAACGTGATAAACAAGTAGTTACCAAATTGTGAGAGGGTTTTTTTGGCTTTCACTTTTATTTGCATCACTCCTAATTCTAGTATATTGTTTCTTTCACACACAAAACCATGCACTATCAAATACAACTATCATATATGTCCACTTTTAATGGTTTTTAAGTTATCATAAGTATTTATTATATAATGGCCGCTTTGTGTTAATGCACTTTCAAACCCAATAAATAATAATAATACGATTGATACTTCACGTAAGATTTGTGTTATTTTGTGAGCTATTCACACTATACATATTTTAGGGCCTCCTTCAAATTGAACCAAGCCTCCCTAAAACTGTAGTTGGCGCGGAGGTATACTTATAGTTGATTGATCTCACGAATATAATTAAAAAGTTATGATTACAAGTTTGATTTTGGCTGAAACTGATAAATATGAAGCTACGGTCACGGGAACAGTTTCGAATATAGAAAATGTCTCTGAAAAACCATGAAAATAGTATAGATATCATCAAAATCCCGCCTTCAGGTCATTACGACAGTCTAAATGGCAACACATAGCAGATAGGTCATGCGAAAATTAAATTAAACAACTCACCATTCCGCTAATTTAGCCAAGAAAATTGTTTAAAGTTCATCAATATTCCACTTAGATCCCATATTTGTGGGCATGCAGATAAGAGCGTTAATCTCTCCTCATCTGGTTTGCTGGTTACATGTAAGTCAGGTTTCTAATTCCGGCCGAGTATACAGAGGCTTTTTAATTCATGGTTTCCCACTCTATCTCCATTTAAATGGGGGCACATTTCCTCTAAGGTCTACTATCCTAATCTCACCTCTGTTAGTGCCAAATATGCAAATATCTTGGAAGAGTAATTCTATGTGGTGTACAAACAAAAGCTTAAAAGTCATACGCTTCCTCTAAACTGTGTCAAAATACGGCTGTCAGGATATGGAAATATTCTAGATTGTGTCAGAATATGACTGACAGTTCGTAGAAACATTCTAGAATGTGTCAGAACATGACTGACGAGTCAATAAATCATTCTACTGCGTGAGCATAGGCTGACAGTTCATGTAAACATTCTAGATAGCGTAATAATAACGCTGATTTGTCATAGTGATGTTCTAGACTCCAAACCACGTCAATATAATGTTAACAAAGTCATATAAGCTGCTTATAAAGTGTCAGCAAACGTCTATTAAGTGATGGAAAAGGCTTAAATTGCGCGAGAATAATTCTGATATGTGACGAGAAAAGACCACGTATGCATACCACTGATAAATCACGTGATTATTTGTTTATGGGTTAGTTCTGTTGGTCATATAGTCGAATCCTTTGTATTTTTTTTAATCAAGAGCACAAGTGGATAGGAGGACTATAATAATGGTCCAGCACTGATTTATGTTGGTTCTATGGTTCACTCCACCCTCCCTCCAGTCCTCAGGATGTCCTCAATACAAGCAATTACGACACTCGCTCTGTGTGGGGATCAGAGTGAAAAATTGCCGTGTTCTACCTTTATCTCTGTCGAAAATACTGCGGCCGTTGCTTCATTGAAGATACAGGGTGAAGGGGGATGCGGGTGGATGGGTTCAGTAGTGTGAAACATTGCGTCGCATCCCCCACGGCGAAAAGCTCGCCCATCTCTCTCTCCTACTTTCTTTATTACTATCTCTTACGTCTTTCCCCGCAAACTGTGACAACCGCCGAGGTACAGCGAACTATGTTCAAATAGTTAATAAAGTACAAGTTGAAAAAAGGCTCAACAATGTATAGCTGTTGTGAACAAAAGTGTATTTAATGACTAGCTTCTTAAAGTGTATATAAGCCTATTTTTTTTTATTAAGGGCTGGTCTTATTACTACTAGATAAATATTGCTATCGGGAGGTTAAAGTTATCGACCAGATAAAGGTTATCAGCCACTTTAATATTTTACGCACCTTATGAACTGAATTTATCTGCCGGATAACTATCTGGAGGATAAATTTATTTTTATTCAGAAAACGCTAGGTTAGTACTGTCCTTACTGGTGCGCTCATGCGTATATGCCCTACTGCTACTGCTACAGCCCGGAAAGTGGCTACAACGCTCAACATTTGTTAAACAATGGTGGCTAAACTAGTGCGAGGAAACAGATGGCCTCACGTGGGCACAGAAGCTAAGTTGTCTTGCAAGTACTAATTTCGGCGTCTGCCAAAATGTGGTCAATAGTTGGGTACAACGTTTACACCATTTCATTGATTGTACTCACATTTTGATAATTTGCTCTTGTATAAATATAACTCTACAAATAGCTTGTCAGGTTATATAAAAGTGTGAATTAAATGTTCTAACTTTATATAGTTAGAGCCCGGGCATGTGCTTTTCTAAACACGTGAACCAAGATTTTAACCTAAAAACAGATTCTGATCGGTGAAACCTCGTGAAAAACAACACATCACTCTGGCAACAACCATTTTATCTTTCAGATAAAAGTTATCAGGTACTTAAACCTCCCTATAACAATGTGATGGATAAATACATTTTATCTGGCAGATAAATGATATCTGACAGTCATAAGGCACACCTTCAACCAGATATAAATATTTATCTTCCAGATTAATATTTACCCAGGAGTCATAAGATCGGCCCTTAGAATGAAGTATTTTTTTATTTGGCAAGCTTGACGTGCAATTTATGAAAACATTGATTATAGTAACATATTCGTTACATACTAAATTAATACTAGAACAGACAGGAGTGTCCCGAGGTAAATTTTGCGTTAGGACTGGATTTCTTTTTGACACCCTCTCTGTAACCGTGGGATGTTAGGAAAATAATCTCCAAACCTAGCAACTACAAACCTAACGTGGCCTGGGTGTGATAGGAAAATAATTACAAGGGAAAACTATACAATTGACAGTTATTACTCATAATAATATACTCCAAACGTTTCATTACGAGATTGTACGAAAATGGTTAGTTTACAAAGAAAACTATGGTGACATGTTTTGTAGGCAATGTTCTCTTTATTTTTTATATTTGAATGCATTGATTTATATTATGAACGGATTACGAGATGATTGCAAAACAGTTTTAGGGCAACAATTTTTCAATATGGCGGATGTAAAAGAACGTTTAAAAAGAGTGGTACTGTATCATATTTTATTCCACACAAAAAACTACACCAGTATGTCAAATTTTATGTTGGTAGGTATCAAAAAGTGAACGAATGTTATGTTTAGCAACTCCACTATTACGCCCAGATTAAGTTATATTTGAAGTTTTTAGGTTTGGGTATTATTTTCTTATCACGTCCAGATTAAGTTCGGTTTGTGCTCTGTTTGGTACTCCCCTCGAGCTAGTGCCCTGGGCAACGCCCGGTTCGTCCCCCCCCCCNCCTCCTTAAGCCGACCCTGAGAACAGACACACAACCAATTATAAGCAATTAGCCATGCCAGGATTCAAATTCTAGCTGTCTACTGAACTAAGGTATCGTGCTTATTTTTTTACAGAGGCATCGTACGATATAGTTCATTGCACCTGATATCCCGTTTATTGTGTACAAAGTGTTTGGATCTCGGAGGCCTTCGCACTACATGAATGTTTATCCAACCCCCAACGAGATTAGAACTAAAGTAGAGTCTAATAAGATAGTTGGGCATCATCTGACTCAAAACACATTTATGATAACGCCTCCGAACGAGAAATTTTTATTTTTGCTTGAATTTATAGGTATTTTCAGGATTCTTATCGTACATTTTACTAGCTACCTAAGTAAATATTGATATTTAATAAAAATTACCTCATAGTTGTTTTTCTTTTTGTATATACGCTTATAAACTCCCCCCCCCCCAAAAAAAACTATTCTAAAATAAACATTATGATGAGGGTATTTATTGCTTTGTGAATCAAGCGCGTTAGATCACTTTCCAACCACTATAATGTATTTGAATCTATTTTTGTAGTTTACCTCTACGAGTACGATCGTGTCCTATTCATATTTATGTTTAATTTATTTTTAAATCATTACGTTTAATAATATGATTGTTTTTATTTGTTTTTTCCACAACGCCTTTCACTACCCGTCAAGGATATATTGATATTAATTACACTGAGGTAATAGGGATAAGGAGGTTAAAATTTAGAAGGAATGTTTGGGTGGAGAGAAAGGGAAACAAAATTAGGAAAAAAACCCACCCTCACTCAAGCTTATGCTATTTTCCTACACAGTCACGGGTACCATGAATATTAATGGTTTAATTTAAAGTTTAGGATTGAGGAAGATAAAGTATAGGTATTCCATTATCACTAGCGTGGAGTAAGTGTGGCAAAACCACTGTTAGTGCTCTTAGCCAAAATTCGAATTTCTACATTTTCATCTCCGGAAATCCAGTACATCACTAGATTGACTCCTTATACCATGTGACACACGGCGCAGGTATTTACTTTAGTGGTAGAATCTACTTCTAATACAAGGCTATGGACCAGTTTAATAGTCGGACTTAGTGTGGCGCTATACTAAATACAGGACAACTACCTAGGGCAGAATGCAATGGGACAGTTTCATGTGCGAAACTGTTCCATAACATTCCTCGCGTGCGGTGTTATACTAAATACAGGACTATATATAACCTAAACCAGAATGGAGTCGGCCAGCTTTACATATGGAACTGGACCATTGCATTGTGGTCTAGGTAGGTGTCATCCTGCATTTAGTATATCGCCGCACTCGAAGCATACTCAATCTGACTACGAAACTGGCCCTATGCCATGGAAATTCCAAACGGGCCATAATATGATCCACATTGAAGACGAACAAGGTTAAAGGGAAAATAAAATAACCGCCTGAATGCAAGCTAAAGGAGCATATGGAGGAAAATAAGCTCAATGCAACAGGACGGGATATAACCCCGGTCTTTTAAGTCAGTATTAGGCATATTAAGTTGTGTGGCCAGCTCGGTTGAGGTGTTCACTAAACCTACTGTAGAATTAAATAAGTTTTTTGACAAATATAACGATGTTCTGTTTTAACTTTAACATTTCTTCATTTCATAGCATTTCTTCTGTCTGTACATCTCTTTGCCTGTCTGGATGTTTGTTCCAAGAAAACTGTCCAATGCGTAGAACAATTTTAACCAAATTTGGCAGAAACATTCTTTGGACCTAGGCCAAATAATGCTTCTACATTGTTTTTCAATCGGGTAATTCGCTTTAAGATATTGGACGATCAAATGTATGTCTGTATGTTTGATTCACAATAATTTACAAATGCTTGAACCAATTGTAACGAAATTTGGCAGTGGTATTATTAGAATCTAGGCCCAACAAAGCATGAAACGTATTTTTGTTTAAAATCTGAATATCTGTTTCTATATGTTGACCTCTCAAAAGGTTTTTAATTTAATAGCTCCTGCCAAGGGATGGGAATTTAAAACTCTAAGCAATCGATTGAATACCTAGTCCATGTTATTTTAAATTTTGACATTTATTGCAAAAATGACGTCTTAAACTACTTGAAAAACACTGCTCTTATCTATAAATATAATGTAGGCCTAATATTGAATATAATATTAATTTGTTTTCTGCCTAACTTTATCACCAAGGGAAAGCATCAACTTTAAGTCCAAGGAAAAATGATGGGACATATTTCAACGTGAAAGCCAAAGATAAATCCTAGCACCGCGTCTTGTGCTGGATTCACACATAAAGCTACGCTATGCTGTTTTATTCTACGCTACGCTGCGCGACATTTTCCCCCGTGTGTTTCACACAGTGAGCTGTAATACGCTACTTTGGAAGGCATAGTAGATTATTGAAGTCTTCAAGACAACATGGCCCTTTGTGGGTCTGTCTGTTGTGCGTATGCGCAGCACAAAACGTAGCGCGAGTGAGATGTAAAAATCGTCCAGTCCACGATTTCCGTCGCATAGCATAGCGTAGCTTCATGTGTAAGTTCAGGATTACAATCCATTTGGGCTATACGCTTAAGTACTAATTACGCTAATGGGCTAGGATTTGGGAAGGTTTACTATATAGAAAGTGAACCCGCATTTGCCTGGAGGGAGAGTGGAAAACAATTTAAGAAAACCCCCACCAGTTCACCCGAGTGAGATTCAAACCTCAATCTCCCCATCTTCAACAGTCTAGCTCAACACGAAACTAGCGCGTTAGCTAGCTATGCTATCGAGGCGGGTCAGAAATATTAAGACTATTAACAATAATAACATGAAGTGAGAGAGTTCTACTCTTCACAGAACTTTTAAGTTTAAAACTATTTTCAATAATGTAGATTGTAGACCTTACACTTTTTTTTTAGCACTACGTCTTAGTACCCATTCAAGCTATACGCTTATATACTAATGACGCTAATGGGTCATGGATGGGGAAGGTTGAATTTAGAGGAAGTGTATCCGCGTTTGCGTGGAGAGTCACAGAGTGGAATACCATTTGGAAAAAAACACCCTCAGTACACCCGACAGGGATTGAAATACGTTCTCACCGCCATCGGCAGTCCAACCTATTGCAAGAGTAGCGCCTTAGACCATGCGGCCACCGAAGTGGGTAACTTATAGCTATAGTTTGAAACTATTATGGCCTACATTATTGTTGTAGGCACAAAACTCGACAAAAATAAAACCATAATATTGTTAAAGTAGTGAGTAAACTGTGATTTCACATTTTTGTTCGAGTTGGAAAAGGGTATTCCTCGCTGTCCAACATTTTGGATGGATGGATACTGAATACTTGGGTGTTAGCTCGGTGGCTATAATCAATCGTACCAACGTGACGGATGCGCACTCGTGAGACGCGCTGTGTTTGTTTTCTAATTCAATAGGGAGTGTCGACAATGAAATGTAGAAAGACGTAACTTTAACCAATAGGAATTTAACATAACATTGTAGTCCATCTGTATTTTGTTTCTAATTGACTGAACGCGTGTCGATATAAGAAGATGTACGATTTCCCGAAAAACGGGTGCGACTGATTGTTGTAGACAAACCACACAAGTTTTGCTTAACTTGTTAAATAATTGTATTTATAGGACTTTTACACGAAGTGTGTTGTTAGCGCTTGGGGCTACACTCATTGTGAAATCCGAATTGCTAGGACCCCTCCCTCTTCCGCCCCCCGCCTGACCACGTCAACTTGGATACCACTGAGATCCGATTCAACATTTTAAAGGGGAGTGATTAGAAGTATTGACCTCGACTCGGAAGACTGAGGATTCAATTCCGGCTGTATGCACTGTTATTTTTATATAAATGGTTTTCCCTTCTCACGCCAAGCTATTTGGTGCATTTAATTTAGAAAGGTACAAGAAACATACAGGCCTAACTAAAAGTAGACCACATTTCGCTAGCATAAAGTTATTCTACGATGTTAAAGAGCACTATAGCACTTGTATCGAGCTAAAGGATTACGAGAATTGAATATTTGAATGTCAGATGTTTGAATGAATATTTAGGAGGAACAATAAGAATATTTTTGGTACCCAACTTTTTTTACAACCCCGTTTTATCGCCCATTCATGTTATACGCCCATGTATTAATTAAGCTAGTGGGTTAGGGATGAGCAAGGTTGAATTTAGAGTAAATGTACCTGCACTTGCGTGGTGAGAAAATGGGAAACAATTTAGGAAAAACCACCCTGAGTTCACCTGACCGGAATCAAACTCCAATCTCCACGTCATCGGCAGCGTATTATATTGCGAGAGTGACGCCTTAGACCATGTGGCCCCCAAAGCGAGTTGAAGATACCCACTATTAACAGGAGGCCCAGACTTCTGTGCTGGCAGCCGGGGTTCAATCCTCGGTCCCGGCACAGATTTATCTGATTACCAAACCCTTCCTTCACCTCTGACAAGACATCTTGTGAATGTGGGGAATGCCAGGCCTCCACCGTGGTTCGGATTCCACGTTAAACTGTAGGTCCTCCATTTCATCTCACAATCACCCTACCATTACACATTAGCGTAAGTGCTTATAACCCGAACGGGTAGTAAGACGCGGTGCTAATAATAATAATAATAACAGGAGACTTACACAACTAATGACCCAGGAGCTCTAAAAATTCCCAATTATTGCCAATGACTCTTTCTTGAATAACTGTCAAATGTATAACCCTAATATACTATAAATGATCTGTTATAAGGTTATATCATTACAAGCATTGTCAGAAAAAATATTTATAAAACTTATGCTTAGTGTTTTTATTCCAATAGTAGACTTAATTAATTCTACTACTGTAACCGGTCAGTAGCAATTGCGATACATTACCGAAGACAGATTCAAATGGGAGCGTTTGTTCCTTTAATGGTCGTTTGGAAGTCATGAATAATACAAACTACTGTTGGCCCTAAATTTACATGGGTCATTCAGTTGTCACACTTAAGAGTACCACTTTGTTTTTGTCACATTACTGGATGTGTAGTAGAGACAAATTACAGCATATATCTGAGCGAATTCGATTTCCATTAAAGCTAGTTTTATAAAAAGCTGTATTCAATGAAGGGAGTATATTCATCCCGATATGGGGTATGAGCTGATTTAGAGTGGTACATTTCAACAATAATTTTATTAAAGACCTAATATGAAGAGAAGATGGGAGTAGGATAGCTTATAGAAAATTATCAAGCATTAGAGTGGCGAGAGTACTGAAAAACCTCCCCACACTAATGTGCCCTTTGTGAAACAAACAACCCACGTTGTACTGTACATGACCAAGATTTTACGTCTGTCCTGTCTGTCAACGAGGACCAAATGCGACGCCAGTACGACGCCTCAGGTAGCTCGATCCTCGCTCTAGACATGACTTGAGTTAAGATTCAAACCTACAACTTATTAACGAGCATATTCATAACTTGATTAAACAAAAGGGTATATCACATTAAAGACGACTGAAAAATTTATTTCAGAACTTATTTGAAATACTTTTTGGCCTGTATCTATATAGAAACAAATGATAGGATTTATTGGCTATATTATAATATAAGCTATGTCTTGCCAAATATTTGAGGTGACTTATAGATTTACAATTCAATCGTTGAGTGAAGTCATTACATTTACAAGGCTTTCAACAATACCCACGTGTCATAGTATTTATTTTTTGTATTTTAAATTGATATTTAGCTATAATTTTGCCATCACATTGTTAATTTAGTACACAACCTACCAACTAGCTTAACTTAAAAATCCGTTCCTGATACTACTACACTCAGACCCGTGACACCATGTATTTATATAGTTTGGATATGGATAAAAGATTAATTATAGCAGATATAAGTTTAACACACCTTAACTTTTAGAATATATATATATATATATATATATATATACAGTACTCTGAAAGTTAAGTTGTATTAAATCTAGCTCTGATATATATACATATTGACAGCAGAGATAACTTAAATCTCAGAGTATATATATATATATATATATGTATATATATATGTATATATATATATGTATATATATTCTCTGAGATTTAAGTTATCTCTATACTCTATACTCTAAAATTTAAGTTATCTCTGATATATATATATATATAGCAGATATAACTTAACTTTTAGAGTATATATATATATATATATATATATATAGATATAGCAGAGATAACTTAGCTTTTAAAGTATATATACATAATATAAATATATATAATATAATTTGAAAGTTAATATGGGTTAAACTTATCTCTAATATATATATAATCAAGGTATATATATACCTTGTATATATATAATCAAGATATATATATACCTTGTATATATATATATATATATATAATCAAGGTATATATATATATATATATATACACAAGGTATTTAACGTGTACTTCTGAACCGAATGATTATATCAGTATACGACTTATAAACTAGCTTAAATCTAGTTCAAACTCAGAATTCAGCCTCCCGCCGTTACTTTATACCTGTGAAAGTGGAAGCCCACATATTAACAATGATACATATTTAGTCCATGCCAGTAATCGGACCCGGGATCCCTATCTCATTAGAGAGACATGGTACCAACTGAGCTAAGGTGTCGGACTTTGGAATTTATAGAAAGTCTCTCAAATAAATGCGAGTTTTCGCCTCACAATCATAAAATGTGATACAATCGGCTCCCTCTGCAGGTCAGTGAGTGATGTATGAAATACGGTGTTGACCTTGCAATGCTATGATCGGCTTATCCTCCAAGTCAGTGAGGAATGAGTAATGCGAAATGTCTCAGACTACTACTTAGCCGGATGTCAAGCCAATATTATCAGGCCTACCCTTGATTTTTTTCTGTTCAGTGCTCGCTGTTGCCAACTTTGGAGAATCTTATCGTGACAGTGAATAATAAATGTCCTACACGACCAAATTAATGATAATCCAATGACTTTTTGATTACTTCAAGTCCAACCCTTTAGATCAATCGATAGTGTGTCTGTCTACTGAGTTAAGGGTTGCGGGTTCGATTCCTTTCACAATAATGAATTAACGGCCATGGGCTGGATGTTGTGTCTGTTCTAGATTTAAATTAGTTTATAAGTCGTGTAATGATATAAAATGTAGGTTCATAAAGGTCATGTTAAATGACTCAAATAAAGGGAAAAAATACTTCAACGGCACTATTATTTATTGTTGTCGGTTTACCCTTCTTATTTACAATTCACCTTTTACGTATTTGTTTTAACTCTTGAAAAATTATTCGACCCCAACTATGTTTGAACCCACGAATATCGGCTCCTGAGGTGAGCACTTTACCTTAAGACTACCGAGGTTGACAACATTAATAAAGAACAATATACTAGATTGCCGATGATGGAGAGATCACGGTTAGATCCCGGTCGGGTGTACTGAGGGTAGTTTTTCCAAAATGGTTTTCCAGTCTATATCTCCACGTAAATATGGGTACACTTCCTCTAAATTCAACCTTCCTCATCCCTAAAATCCTTAACCCATTATCGTAATTAGTACATAAGCGTAAAACCCAAGTTGGTAGTCAGACGTGGTGCTAAAAAAAAAAAAA
>CABEEJ010000462.1:263806-276094 GCA_901482245.1 Timema douglasi
AAAAAAAAAAAAAAAAAATAATTATAATTTAAGAATTACAATAACTTTATTTTATCTAATACACACTTGAAATTATACAAAACACTGAAACAACATTTTAATACAAGCCTTCCGGTATAATTAACGACACAATACTGTAATATTTGTACCGAGCATTCAAAATAGACTTGTTTAAAATCATGAATAATTAAGCTATCAAATGAAACCTATATTATAAATGTTTATTATTGACAGAATATCTAGACCAGTGGTTCTCAATAGGTGGTCTGCGGGCCAGATGTGGACCGGAAAGGATGTCAGCCGGCCCACAG
This sequence comes from Timema douglasi, assembly GCA_901482245.1. Lineage (NCBI taxonomy): Eukaryota > Metazoa > Arthropoda > Insecta > Phasmatodea > Timematidae > Timema > Timema douglasi. The sequence continues at coordinate 264,118 of CABEEJ010000462.1, forward strand.
TAAATAATTAATCAGAATATATATATATATATATATATATATATATATATATATAAAACCCAACAACACTGTTTTACACAGTACGTCTGACAGCCCTGTGCTAGGCGTGACAGGAGAAGGAAGGGTGAAGGTTATTACGGGAGGATAAAGGACATTTACCTAATATGGACAAAAGAGATTTACAGTTTGAATTAAATTATGTTCAAAGTTCAGAAGAACTGAAAAGTAACTTTATGGGTAAGTCAATGTGTAATTTTTGGGCTAAATTTATGACTCGTTATTCAAATTGTAAGAAACTTGTCATTCTATTTAATTAAGTTTGGGCTTACATACAAAAGGGAATCAAGCTTCTCTGATATGCACAATATAAAGAATTGTTACAGGAAAAAATTAACAGATGTTCATGTTGAAAACACCCTAAGATTAGCGCTATACTTGAGATTTTAGACAACTTGTTGAAGGAAATCGCCCTCATTTTTCTTATAGGTTTCTTGGTGACTAAAGTAAAGTTTGTTTTATAATTTATATTTTATACATCCTAAAATAAACATAGTGTTCATAATATTATGATGTACTTAGTTTTCATTTTAATAACTTATGTAAATTTTTAAAAATTAAGTTTTCATACCCTAGAACACGTCCCATGAAGAAAAAAAAAAAGTGTGACCCACGCTGAGAAGTAATGGAGAACCATTGATCCAGAAAAATCATTAGTATGTAACATTGTTTTGTTAATTTCAAGGAAAGTTATTCAGTCGTGTCAATGAATGCTAATCATAAGAATAATTTTAAATAATTAGACATATCTTCAGCTATTAAATAAAGAGTTGGTGACATCGTCAAATTTAATATTAATATTAAGCAAATTATATATTATGTCTTGGAATATTATTCGAAAGGTACAATACATTATATTTTATTGTTATATCACCTTATTTATTTAAATAATAATATAAACCTTAAATCAAAAACAAGAGTTTTTGGATAATTTTAAATTTTACTGATGTAGGTTATAATAAAATACCTTATCTAATTTATAAAACGCCTCATTAATTATCTACGTTATTAACCTTGGGGTTAAACGTACTGAATAAAAAACTAATAATCTAAATACATTTAATTTTAAATCACGCAAATAACAAGTATTGAACTAAAAAGGTACTGTATATTACCGTTTTAAAAGACATGTAACATCTGTTAAACATTAATTAAATCATGTGTGAGTTTTCATTTTTTTTCATGCTGAATGTAATCAACTTCAAAGCTTGTTGCATTTTCCAATGTTTTCATCCATGATGTGTGTATAGCGGTTCGTATATATAATTGGGGGGAACAGGATGTCTACTAATGAGTAAATGCTAGCGGGAATCCACAAAATTTACAGAGATTACTGAATATAACGAAATGTGATGATTCATTATTTATTTTTAGCTATTTAGCACCACATCTTACTACCAGTTAAGGCTATACGTATAAATACTAATTACGCTAGTGAGTCAAGGATGATAAAGGATGGATTTAGAGAAAGTGTCCTCACATTTGCGTGGAGAGAAAGAGGAAAACCATTTAGGAAGAATAAACCTGAGTACATCTGACCGGGATTATAACCCCAATCTTCCAATCAATGGCAGTCCAGTCTATAGCTAGAGTGACGCCTTAGACAATGTGGCCATTGAAGCCGGTATAATGTATCATTTATATATTTTTTCACCACGTCTTACATTATATTTAGGCTATACGTAGGACGCTAATAACGCTAGTGGCTTAGTGCTAAGGAAGGTAGAATTTAGAGGATGTGTAACTTATTTCCCGTGAAAGGAGAGTGGGAAACAATTTAGGAAGAACACCTTTAATACACCCAGACCTCCTCGTAACCATTTAATACACTCAGCACACTCATCGTAACCATTTAATGTAGGCTAATCTTCTCCTCTAAATAATTTTTTTTATAGCTACCAAAAACATGTTTCCTAAAAAAAAAAAAAAAAAAAAAAAANTTAATGCTAGGTGTTTGAGATGATAAACATGCCAACATATAGGCCTACAGTACAAATAATCCAAATCTAAAAATATGATTACGATTAAAACCTCAACCTTTCAGTATTTTTATATCTTTTTTTGGGGTCTAGCCTTTAACTAATAAAGGTTTTACAAATTAATAAATTTATGTTTAAAATATAAAAGCTACATTTACCCGTACCGCTAGGCATGCGTCAGTCTCGTCTAATTTATTTTGTAGGGAAGAGGAATTTCGAGGCTTAAATCGCAACTGGGCGTACTGAGAGGGCTCATCCTAGATAGCCTGCCTCCCCCCGGTCTCTCACAATGTAAATTTGGATACACATCCTAAGCAATTTTACATTCCTCACTCCTAGTATAAATTAGTATAAATATGTGGAGAAAACCGTTGCAAGGGGGATGGTTATATATGGGTTTTATTTAGTTTCACTTTAGCGTAGCCCACTTCAATGGCCGTATGGTCTAAAGCATCACTATTAGCATAAAGTAGACTGCCGATGATGGGAAGATTGGGTTTCGATCCCAGCCGGGTGTACTGAGGGTGTTTTTTCTTAAATTGTTCCCCCCCTCTCTATCTCCTTCCATGCAAATGTGGGTATACATCCTCTAAATTCAAACTTACTCATCCCTAGCCCTTTAGTGTAATTAGTACTTAAGAGTATTGCACAAAATGGTGGTAAGAAACCGTGCTATAAAAAACTTAATATAACTAATAGGTGGGGAGGAGAGTGTAACTGAAGAAATAATGCTCTAGTATTCACCTGAAAATAAAATATAGATCTACATTGTGAGAAAACCCCGCCCAATGCAACCGAACATCTCGGGTTAGGGTGGGGATGTAGGGAACGCGAATTAAGGGCAATGTTTCTGCTTTTTATTTATAACAAAGTGATTTTCTAAAATAAATAAAATATTGCCCAGTAGAAACATAGATATTAATTTCTTCCCATGATGACCTCAATAATTATTGTTGAATATCTGTAATGAGCATAGCGGAATTAAATGAGAAACTTTTTAAATTAAAAGGAAAAGTTAAATTCTAGGTCATCCTTGACAAATTTTATTCAACATCAGATAATATCACTCTGTGAATAAAATTAAACTATGTTTCTAGTAGAGAAAGATTTTATTTATATTGTTCAAAAAAGTTTTGATACAAAACCTGGAAAAAAAAGTGACTTTTTCTCGCTTTCCCAACATCCCTACCTTATAATCAAGCTCTCTAGCGTTATTTGATCTACAATTTGAAAGTTTCTACGGATGAAAACGTTGTCTGAATCCCCCAGAGCATCAAGAACCTAAGGCTCTTACATATGTTTACAGTCTGTAATATGATGTTTTACAACGCTTGGGCCGGAAATTTATGCTAGATTTACATTTATTTCCATAAGTTTTTTTAGTCATAAACACTTTTGAAATGGCTGCTGTTGTTGTGTGAATAACCGTTGAGATCTTTGTATTCATAGTACGGAAAAAAAAGTAATTTAAAGTTATTGTCCTCTTAAAACTTTAATGCTTGTATCCTCATTCCCCAACATAAATAAAAGAAACAAATTTAAGTGAAATTATTCTCTGTCTAGATTCAAGATAAGAATTTAATTATTTACATTGAAATTTTTGGTCACGTCATCTGTGATCTATCTAGAACAATTTAAATTAATATATTGCTTCCATAGGGAAACCAAAATTTAAGTAGAATATTAAATTTTATTATTGACATAAACTTACTTGTTTGTTGTTTAAAAGTATAGCCTTTAACCGTTTGTAATCCACATCGGTGGGTATGTGAACTAACCATCAAGATCGTCTGGTTTGGTCTTTCTAGTCATGATATTAGGATTCAAAACCCAGTTGAATATTTTTATAAAATGGCTTTCCACTCTCCCTCCATTAAAATTCAAGTACATTTGCTATACATTCTACTTTCTTCATACCTACTTATCTTGTGTAATATATATATATATATATATATAAATTTATCACCGCGTCTCACTACCTGTTCAGGTTAAACACATATATGATAACGACTTTAATGGAGTAGAGATGAGGAAGGAAGCATTTTAGAGGTAGTATACTCGTATTTGCGAGTAAGGAGTGTGGGTAACCATTGAGGACAAATCACCCTCAACGAACCCTACCGGGATCCGAACCTCAATCTTACAGTCTTCAGCAGCCCAGTCTAACACGAGAGTGATGCCTTAGACCAGTGGTTCTTCATCCTTTTTTGGGTCAAGGACCCCTTAAAAACCCAACAAAGACCATGGACCTCCTCCCTATTTAAAAGGAACGTAAATACTATCGCACTAAATTTTGCACACAATTTACTTTATTACTGTGGAAATTGATTACATTCACATGGACCTAATGTGAGAAGAATCCTTACAACAAATCGTATCCCTCACTTTTTTATTTTATGAAACACTTAATGCCATCTTCATGAATAAAAGTGGAATAAATCCAAACTGTGCAACTAGCTAAAAAGTGAGCTTTAGATCTGTTCAAAAGTATAAGCCAATGAGAAGAGTGCTGTGTTTTGCTTGAATAATAAATTGAAATTGTGAAGAAGTCTTCGACAGTTCATCGCGTATGTTACTTTTGGCATCCAGTCTAGTTCAATTTTTTGTTTTGTTTACAAGTGTTGAAAATCTTTCCTCACAAAGATAATATAAAGTAGCAAACTGAATCAGAGCTCACATATCATAAAAAAATGCTTTGCTTGCAAATCCACAAGCATAGCTATCAGATAACTTTGTAGCATAAATTATGATAAGGTATTATTTTGGTGTGGTTATTATCAATGGCAAACTATTCTAGATGTTATTACGTGGCAACTGCTGCGATTGTATGCTATTTTATGCTTCCAGCCTATGGACCCACTTAAGCCCATCAAAGGACCCCTAGTTGTCCATGAACCCCAGTTTAAGAACCCCTGCCTTAGACCATTCTGTCACTAAAGTGGGTCCTTGTGTAACTGAGAGTGCATTCATCCCGGAAGGGAAGTAAGAGGCAGTGAAAAAAACAACACCTTTTATAAACTCTGTATTAAGAAGAACCACGTAAAGTAAGTAGATAAAATACATTTTCAATTTATTTATATTTATTATTAATTTTTCAAATTGTTTTGTGAACACACGAAGTGATTTCTCAATATCCCTTAGTTAAACAAACGAAAGCCAAACACTTTACTTGACAAACTAATATATCGTTCTTACCGATGGAGTAAGCAAAGTTTCACGAAGTAACTTCCCACTCTTGGGATGAATCAGTTTCTGCTGTTGGCAACCGTGTAAAGAAACACCAGCTTGCCTGCCCTCCCTTCTCTTCCAATCACTCAGGCCGTGCTTCACTACATCATTAGCTTCATTAAACCGGGGCTTATTAGCGTTGTGCTTCATTAGCGTTTGCCAGTATAACCAAGCATCAGGGACCACGCGGGTGACACAAGAGCCATGCAATGAAGAGCACAAGGAAGTTTATCCGCTAGCAAGTCAACTATCGACAAGTATTTTGAGTTTCAAAAAAATTCTCCTTTTTTATATAGAATAATAATTATTGGAAAACAACACTTTTTATGATTTCTAGTATTTTACAGAGCGCATTTCACTATCTTACCGACCTATTCACACGAAACATATTATAAAGGAATAAAGATAAGGAAGGATTAATTGAGGACATGTAGTCGCATTAGCGTGGAGGGAAAGTGGTAAACCATCTTCAGTACACCAGACTGGTTATTCAAGCTTCAACCTTCCCATCACCAGCAAACCAGGCTTGATGAGCCTAAAATTTAGTCCACGTGCTCACCAATACGGGTCACTTAAATTAACCTTGACAAAAGATAGATTTAAAAAAGGTTTAAATTATTTACTGTGCACAGAATATTAGGGTCTGTTCGGGATATCAGCAAATATATACTAAAGGAATGAGGTGATAAAGGTTGTATTTAGAAGAAGTATACTGGCATTTGTATGGGAGGAGAGAGAGAGAAAGGGAGCGAGAAAAAAAGAGAAACAAAGAGAAAGTAAAAGTGAAAAAGAGAGAGAAAAATAAAGACAGAACTAGAGAGAAGGAGAGAGAATATGACAGAAAACCAAAGATAAAAGGATAGAAACGGAGAGAGAAATGATAGAGAGAAAATATAGATAAAAAAGAGATAGAAAAAGATAGAGACATGGAAATCAAAGAAAGAAAAAGAGAGATAGAATGAAAAGTAAGAGATAAAAATATAAAGATAGAGAGAGGGAAATCGAATAGTAAATCAACCTGAGTAAACAAGGCTATAATTCAAAACCTAACCTCACAGTCACCTGCAAAAGTACTGGACGAGACTAACACCTTTGTTCACGTGGCCACCAATGTAGGCCGTTTAAATTTTACCACGCATTGATTTAAGTGCCTTTTTATGTTACAGACAGGGTCAATCCAAATTTTACCAATGGTAAAGGTTTTGGGCGACGCAGGTTTTGAATCCTGGACCCTTAGTTTAGTAGGCAGACGTACTAACAATTTGAGATAAGGAGTTGGGGCTATATTATTATGTAAATATACTCCTGTCATCATATTATAACTAACTTCGGTATTCACGCAAACAAAATATCAGGCTTATCTAGACTTGTTTGCCTGGTTGTTGGGGGCTTGAATCTCAGCAAGGTTTACTGAAAATGGTTTTTCTCTCCATGGTTTTACACTCTTCCTTCACGCACCTACAGGTAAATTCCCTCTAAATTATACCTTCCTCATCCCTACCTCATCCACGTGGTAAACATTTCGTATAGCCAATAGGGCTAGTAAGACACTATGGGAGTTCACCTTTACCTGCTTCATTGGCCGCATGGTGTAAGGCGTCACTCACACAATAGACTAGACTGCTGATAACAAGGGGATTGGGGCTTGAATCGTGGTTGGGTGTATTGAGAAGGTTTTTTCCAAAATTGTTTTCCATCCTCCTTCTACGTAAATGAGGGTACACTTCCTCTTAACTCAACCTTAATCATTCCCAATTCATTATAGTTAGTACATAGGCGCATAACATGAACAATTAGTATCAAAAAATAAAAAATAATATTAGAAAATCTATGATCTTAGGAAGATATTAGGTCCAAAAAGCGATGAGGCTACTTGGGAATGGAGAAGGTTATATAATGGTGAGTTACATACTCTGTAATAATTACATGATATTGTTAAGATAATCAAGTCTCGTAAATTACGGTAGGCAGGACACGCAGCGTGAATGGGAGATTCTAGAACTTTGTCCAGGGTACGGACTGGCAAACCCAATGGGATGAGACCATTTCGAAGATTCAGATGCAGATGTGAGAGTAACATAAGAATGGACTTGAAAGAGATAGTGTGTAATGAGGTGGACTGTATAGAATTTACTAGCTCAAGTTAAGGATAGGTGGCGTACTTTGGTAAGTGCGCCATTGAACCTTCGAGTTCCTAATGCCATAGAGTAAATAAGTATGAGCCCTACCTAATAATATAAACACATAAAACTGCATAAAATGCGATAAAGTTATAACCAGTCTTTTATAAGGTAAATAATATATCCTAGTGCAGGGGTCAACAACTTTTTTTTTGGGCCCAGATCAACTTATTATCTAAACGAAGGTCCCGTGATCTATCGTTTCTCCACTTTAATTTTGCTTCTTATTTTTGGCTGTATATTTTATTAGTAAATTTCCAAATAATTAAGAATATGATACTTGATACTGCTATTTACGTAGCCTAAAGATAATTTAAACCTCACACAGATTCGCTACTCATGTACAGTACAATTATTAATAGTAAAATCATGTACTTTCTCTATTATCACATTATATTTATTTCTTAGTTCAATCTCTTACTCAAATACTTTTCCACCAATTTAACAGACAAATTAAAGAGTAAAATAAAACGTACATTTTCTTATTAAACTTATAATTTTTTTATAATATTTCTAATTATGTCTGATTGAGGTTACTAAGTCACACTCAAATTTCATTTAAATATTAAAATATTATTCTGGCAGCCACTTCTTCAAAATTATTGTGAATAAAAGGGCCAAAATCCCCTCTGCTCTTAAAATTATCACATTGCTTCAAGGAATGTTCGTCTGTCAGCCTCAGATGCACTAGTTCAGGGCTTCATCAAGGAAAGCGTTTATAATAAGAAGCCAAGAACCACAGGGGATCTAATGGGGAGAATCTTAATGGGTGTGAAACATGAGTGAGTATGCCAGAGGCAGTACTGCTCTGTGTTGTGCTTATATTGTGTTAGCGTGAGAATATTGTTGGTGGTAATATAAAAAACATAATCTTTTACAAATAGTACCAATAAAATCTCTATAACTAGAAGAGACATTACTATGTAAACATATTTCATTCATTGTATTTTAATTCCAAATGTGAAAATTTAATCATCATATATCTTTTTTTTGGTCAGATATACACACATTAATAACACGATTAAAGTTTCTACTTATGCATGAGTGACATATAAGTAAACTCTACCCAATAAAACATGTTTCATAAGTTATCTTACTATTGAATTACAGCTACAAGGTTTTTGTAAGTTATTTAATTTAATTTAATTAGTGTATGGGCCATACAAGATTTCGGTATAGTTTGGGGGTACTAATTTTCCTTCATACCACGATTTATTAGTGTATATGGATGACCAAGAACCATGATTGCCATCCCTAAGTGGTATCTAGTAAAACTGGTGTCCAATCCAAGATGAAGGATGTTGACCTTTGAAAAAAGACTATATCCCTGGACGTAAAGGTTTGATTTAAACATTTAAACACACCCTCTTTTTTAATTAACGCTTAAAATTTTCCCTATATTTAGGGTTCTTAAGTCTTTTGAAATATGTGCAACCGTTAATTGGTAAATAATAGATTTAAATCAATGATGGTTAAAAATTAATACAATTTTTATAATAATAAGAAATAATATAATAATAATTTTTATAATAATAAGAAATAGCAAGAATATATTTGGCCCAGTAACAACGTTACAACAAGCTAACACGTTAATTTGCAAAACTCAATTACATTATTTAAAAAAAGATGAAAAAATTGTTAGAAAAAATATAATCTAATAATATTCCATAGTATAATATTTTAACAATAGTTTTATTCGTCATCTTCATCATAATAACTTTCCCTACAAGTTTGAAAGTTTAATTTTTACTCTACATTTCAACTGATTAACAATATGAGTTTATGACAGTGGTTGGAACAATCTCAACTAAGAACAACTCAAAAGTTCCGACACGACTTCAGGTGCTGGTGCTCCCGTCATCCATTTGATGCAAATTTTTCCATCTTTGTATAGCGTCCATCAATAATATTCTGGTTCTGAAAGCTTAGGAAAGTTTTCGAAACATCTTTTACTAATAACTATTTGATAGTTGGCTCAGAGAGAATGTTGACCGAGACAGTCTTCACATGGAGAAGGCTGTGTTGACTCAACTGCACCTGGTTGACTTAGGAATATTTGATATTTCATTTCATTTATATTTTCAGTTTAAGTATGTCTTGATATGGCTGACATAAACTTTTGGATCAAACAACTGTCTTTGTTAGATGATAAAAATGGGCTCCAATTCTTTCAAAATAGTGAAACAAACCTCTCATTTGTTTGCAGGAATTATCAGGGCTTTTATCGTGCCTTTCCCAGAAAGAGCACTGACTATATCGCCACCTGTCCATGAATGTAAGCCAGGTAGTGCTGATTTAACACGAGAGCCAATCGCAGATGCAAGTTTCTTAATGTCTTTTAACCCGACTAAAGCACTTGTTCCGTGTTTGATGTACAGGTTGCGCTTCCGACTGATTTACGACGATATTTAAGAGCCAAAACCAACTTGAGTATTCCACTGCTGCATCACTAATATGTATCAGCATCCTAGTAGCTGCTTATTCTTGGGAAGATGCAAAATTTTCCACTTCTTGGAAGTCATTAACAGTTATTTTTATGCACGTCTTACGGTAAGTAGTAGATAATGTTTGGTTGTCAATATTTTTCCTTAATCTTGGATTGGCCGCCCTTTTTATCAGCTACCACTTTGAAATGGAAGTTATGATTTTCGGTGATCCTTACATATCCATATAACTGTGTTATACAGGAAAATTAGTATCTACAAATTAAACCAATTACTTGAATTTGTCTTGCAGGCCCATAGATTAAATTTGCTCTAAGGTCACTAGAGAACTATGCTATACAAATTATGGAAACAAGGAGAGGAGGATGAAGTGCAAACAAATGCACCAACCTTATTATAAATAGAGCATAGTGAAGCTATCATCCCAACCGGGATCCAAGTTCTGACCTTTCTTGTTAGAGTGTGGAGGATTGAGATGGGAAAAGGTTTGTGTGTGTGTATGCGTGCGTTCGCAGTTTTTACATGCAAACATTTTGTCCAAATAAATCAAATATTGCTTCAGTACAAAATTATAATTTAATTTTCTTCACATGGTACCTTAACAGAAGTTGAATATCTGTCAAGGGTATCCTGGAAATTAATGACAACTTTTTCTATTCATTTAAAAAGTTTGTCATCTAATGCCACAATTCTTATTAGAAATATTCAAGAATAGTTACTTTGATATCACCATGTGGAGGATGCATATTTAATTTATTTTGGCCAAAAATGTTTTGCTATAAAATCTGCAAACACACTGACCATTTATCACGTCCCTTAAACTTCCACCTTAACTATTACCAATACCATCGGTGAGATGTTACTGAACTGACATATTATTATTATTAGCACCGCGTCTTACTACCCATTCGGGTTATACGCACTTACGCTAATGTGCAATGGTAGGGTGATTGTGAGAATGATTGTGAGATGAAATGAAGGACCTACAGTTTAACGTGGAATCCGAACCACGGTGGAGACCTGGCATTCCTCACACTCACAAGATATATTGTCAGAGGTGAAGGAAGGGTTTGGTAATCAGATACATCTTTGCCGGGACCGAGGATTGAACCCCGGCCGCCAGCATAGAAGTTTGACACCTTATCCCTAGACCACCAGGTCATCGACAACTGACATATTAATAATATTTTTTTTAAATTCTTCTTCAAAACACGAAGGATATTTATTTCTACAGGTCATTTTATCTGTACAAATGAGCTATCTCCTTGAAAATTGCATCTTAGTTCCCGTTCGGACTATCTGCCACCACTTTAAATAGTTTAATAACATTGCCTTCAGAAACGTATCTTGATCTCACGAATCAGAACTGAGCATGTCAGTCGAACACGATGGCCCAAAATTATTATAGCCCTTCTGTTACATGTGTTTCAAAGTGCGTCACAGATAATCATACTCCCGGGAATTGTGATATTTGCCAATAATTAAACAATATCAAAAACTATATTAAGATGTGTTTTCATCTGATTAAAATTTGTTAGACTTTGTACATTTTTAGTTTATTATTAAACAAATATATCTAAAACTGAATTTTTTCAAACCTTTTATCCATGAACAAAGCTATTTGATTAATAAATATAGGGTCATCAATGAATAATATCCGCTGCAAAATATTTCAGCTTAAGATTTGAGAAATATTGACTATATTTGTAAATAAAGGGGAGATTAAAACTGTTTGCATACAATACCTCTCTCATAGATGATGGCAAGAGGAGGCTTCAGAATATAGTGTTGTTCTCTATCCTTTGAATTCATTCACCGAGTCGACCTTTGACTTATGCGTCTCATTTTGATTTCCCTTATTTGACTATCCAACTGTCCACATAGGAGGGATATTGGAGTTTTATGAAGAACAGGAGAGGAAGAGTAAAGGGGGATAGAGGTGATGGAAAGGAGATCTTAATTTATCTATTTTTTACAACCAGATTTACCGTTTTTATTTCGTATTATTACACCCTCAGCCAATCCTATAGACAAGGCCCCAAACTATAGGATAGTGAGGATGAAACAATACAAGGGAAAAAACAGTAAA
>CABEEJ010000463.1:0-56061 GCA_901482245.1 Timema douglasi
TGAAGGACCTACAGTTTAACGTGGAATCCGAACCACGGCGGAGGCCTGGCATTCCCCACATTCACAAGATGTCTTGTCAGAGGTGACGGTATACTAAATAAAATATATCTTATTTCTTTTCTGTCAGCTGATGTCCTTCCAATGAACAGAGGACTGTATCCGCATTTTCACGGAGAGAGGATGGATAATTATAAACGTTATAAAGTCATCCCAGTCCATTTCACCAGGACTCAAACGGGTAAGCCAGTGCAATGCGAGTCTAACACCTCCGACTTCTCGACCACCACGATCGACCAAGATCGATAGCTCATTCCCGTGCCGTAGACGAGACTAATGTTTCCCTCCCAGGGAGTGTCAATACCAGATGCCTGTGTTAGTGGAGAATAACCACATTTAAATTCACAAATAGCAGCTCCCCTTATACTCACAGCCGACAAATCACTCCCGCCGCGCCGTTTCGGCTGGGATGTTGTCACTGTGTGTGTGTGTGTGTGTGTGTGTGTGTGTGTGTGTGAATCTTCTTGCTACAAACATATTACACTGCCGGAGAGTTGGAGAAAGCGGCGCGGGAAAAAATGAATACCATATTGTTAATGGATCAATTCCAGAACGTTACAGAAACTTGTCAGATTCAGTCACTCGTCATTACAAGTTTAAAAATAACATATGTTTTGAAACTTAAACAACGTTCGTCACTAACACTATACTATAGAGCCACACGGCTGACTCACTCACATTAATGTTTACCCACTTGCGGATGAGCTAGAAACTTGAAATTTGGAAAACTTATAGCTTCTGGCCTGTTACCGATGGGAAAATTCCAAAAAGTAAAAAAAAAAAAAAAAAGTTTTTAACTCAAAAATTTTTTATTCAAAATGGAGGAGCAACTTTAAAGTCTGTGCGAACCTTTCTTTGGAGGTCTCTTGGGGATAAACGGTAATAACTATCAAAAAACGGCTCTGAAATTACATTAGTTTACATCCACCTGGAAAGACAACCCACCGGGGGTTTGAGGGCGTAGCCCCAACGAGCAAAGTGAGTCTTACATATAAAGCTCTATAGTGTGAGCCCACAAGCGATCTATACAGAACAAGTGACCGCCGACGTTAGTCAAGATAGTGCCAACATTTGCATATAGAGGATGTCATGTGGTCAGCACAACGAACCCTACAGCCATTTTTCTCAGTTTTCTAGACTAAAGTCATTGTTTATTCACGTATCTCCCCAGTTGTTCCCAAGAGGCCGAGTTTCACCCCGTTCCAGACCCACTGCTTCGCAGATACATTCTGAATGCGTCGGGGATCGAATCCGGGACCAGGAACTCTGGCCACTTTACCTCAGAGGCGGTCCAGTGATACATTTATATGTGGTGAATGCAAACATTTCTGAGGAGATACATATATAATGGCATATATGACATGGAACATTATATAGGGATATATTACATTATACGAATTATATAAATGCCATCGCATCGTAATTGCAATAATTGTAAAAATAACTTTTGTAGTAAATCAATCTTGCAAAGAACCTCAAATCTTACAATTTAATTATTTTCGTACTAAAGTTATTATTTATGATTGCAGGTATTATTTAAGGATATCCGCATCAGTAGGCACGTGCGAATTACCAGGCCTCATCAAGTCTGGTTTGTAAGTTACTACGTGGTAGGGGTTAGATTCAGGGACGGGTGCACTGTTTTAACCCCTACAACTGGTTTCCACTTTCAATCCACGTGAATGCGGGTTCATCTCCTCTATAATCCTACCTTCCTCATCCCTACCCAATTAGCATAGTTAAACTACATATATCCTGGACGGGGCATGGGAAGAAAACAATAAGCGTAATAATTTGAAAATAGAGCCTTTTACCTTTATTTTCTATAGCTATCATGTTATTTTGACTTTACCGTGAAACTGAGAGAGAACCTTTTTACCCTGGGAACCGCCCCGGAACTATTTAAATGTAACTTTTACTTCGCGCACAAGACTATAATTAAATTTGCTCCAACAATGACAATGAAGGCGGAAAAATCAAAGTACTTAACTCCAATTATGCTATATTTATTATTGTCATTATTATTATTATTGTAAACAAGTAATTAATAATTAGGGAAATCCATGAGTTTAATGAACTAAATGTTAATAACTCTACCAGAATATGTAATGATACTATAAGTTTAGCAGAGGTTTAAATAAAAGAGTATCCAGCTTATCTTAAGCAAATAAATGTTTCATCAAACATGTCATAAATACCGCGCTAAGTTTTAATAACAAGAAATTATTATTTTTTGCTTCATGTAATCAACACATTATTTGCTATTTATTATTACTATTATTATTATTATTTAGTATAAAAAGTGGGGGAGTCCAGTTTTAAATAGAATTGAGCTATGGCTACCATTTGCTAATTAAAATAGACCCATGTCATGGTTAAATTTAATTTTGTTTAATATATCTGGTTAGGTTTTGATGCGCTTTCAGATATAAAGGCTCTAATCATGAAAAATGTGTGTAATAACACTCTATCCCATTTTCCCCTCGCAACCATTCAAGGTATACTAAAGATATATTCAATAACGCTATGATAATTTTTCAGAAATATTTTATAAGCCTTTTGCAAAAGCCCGCTTAGAATGAAACCTATTTTAACTATATATTGACAGCTATTGACAGATAAATGTTTAATTTTCAAGCTTTAATTTTAGTTCTGAAGTAATCACGACACAAACTATTGGTAAACAAAGTAATTTAATAATTAACGAATATAATGCGAAAAACTAATTACAATTATTACAAATTTAAACTGTATGCTTTTTAAAATAAAATATTTTATTCCTAAAGTAAAGTGTATCAAACTAGATTTCCATACATAAAGCTATACACATTTTGCTAAATCATTTAGTATGTAAATACCATATTATAATAATTTAGTTTGTTAATTTTATATTTCTCAATATTTTGTGGTTTATATTTACAATTATTGTAATTATATTAATGCTTCCCGATATTTAAAAGCTTAAGAAATATTTTCAAAACAAGTTAAGGGGTCGTTTTAGTAAATATTTATTGACATAGTATGTTATAATAACATAAGTTAAAGTAACTATTCATAATTGTTTGTGAAAGGTGCCACCTAAAAATAAAAGGCAATACTAGACCAACTAAAAAGTTTGATTTAAAGAAAAACCTTCCTCATCCCCGACTCATTAGCGTAATTAATAGCGTAATTAGTAGTGTACATAGGCTTATATCCCTAACAGGAAGGCGGTGCTAGAAACACACACAAATGATAACCACCGTTCAGCAGTCGCCATAATGAAGATCAGGAAAGCATGCGGGGCCGCTCTAAAATTGTACTTATATTAATGTTATCTTAGCGCTAATCTACGTCTAGAAGATCAAAACTTCCCAAGGTATTGAGAAATCATTGTGCGATTAGATAAAATTGCTCAATTAATACCGATATTCATTTTGACAAGTATAAACATGAATATAAAGTAAACAAGTTTCTTGATATAAAATAAAAAAGTAAAGGTGATAGTTAAGTTTCTAAGTACCCAGTTCTCAGAAAAAAATATTTGCAGCAAATATTAACATATTGTATTTTCTGGTTGATCCTTTTCTTTTAGCACCCGTTCGGGCTATACGTCTATGTCGTAGTTATAGTAATGCGTTAGGGATTAGGGAGATTTTAAAATATTAGAAATGTACCCGCATTTGATTGGAGGGAAGTGGAAAACCATCTAGGAAAAAACACCCTCAGTACATCCGACCAGGATCAAAACACAAGCTCCCCGTCATCGGTAGTTTAGTCAATTGCGAGGGTGACACCTTACACCATGTGGACACCAAAGTGGGTTTATTATTATTATTATTATTATTATTATTATTATTATTATTATTATAAATTAAATTATCTATAACATTTTCACATTTCAGAAGCCTTTCATGTACCATCTAGCTTTATCCTAGTTTATATGAAGGGACAAAAGGTGTTTTTTTTTTATTACTAACATTTAAAATCATATCGAACATTTCACATTTCCAGCTGGTCTCGCGACCCCCACTGTAATAGTAAGAGGCAATCAATACTGCGAACCACAAGCTGAGATGTTATTTCTAGGTCGCCACATGAGGAGATTGGAAGTCCCCATTCAATGGACTACCGCTCTTTCAACCAACTCGACCAACACCCGCTTCAATAGTGTGGTGGCCGGCACAAAGGGTAACCGCGCATGCGCTGATATGTGACAGACACACGCGCTCCTAGACTAGACCTATAGTCAAAGTTTAAATTGCACGTCACCTGGACACACACGTCGAGAGAACAGGCTTTCACCCCGTGGTGGCTGAGTGTTAAGGTCATTCGACAGTAACAACTTTAATGTACCATTTTAACAAGTGTAGAATTATAAGATATAAAAAACAATGATTCAACGATTAATATAAACATATTGTTCCTTGCATACCCTGATAATTGGATTTTATCTCATTTTTAGAACACATTGTCGTCATTCAAAATTAATTTGTTTTTTAAAAGCTAACTCTACTCGTTAGTTTTATTAATGAGACCAAATTGATCAATGCAACTAAACTATAGATTTGAAATGTCTGTGACATGAAATTTCTTGTTTTGACTGTACCGACTGTAGAAACAACGCCGCCTATTATTGGTTCATTCTAACCTGAGACCGGAAGTAAACAAACTTTCCCATATCACTACGCGTAGGACATACATGATTGGTGGAACACCAGTGCAATATTTTAAACAGGCGTGACCATGTATAGTCGGTATCATAGCAAAGTAATATCACTATGAACATTTGTATTTTTAAATGTCCCGTCTTATGTCTAACAAAACTCCCCACACACTCAGCAAACACCATCAATAGACGGGAAGCACCCAACACTCAGAAGATGCGATAAGAACTGTATCAACGCTGAGTCAGGAGCTTGTTGGTATCCAAATAGCGCTTGCAAAGCTTCAAGTATAATTCCTAAACCAAATGAAGGGATAGTTTGGTATAATAAATTTTCTAATGTTATTTTAAAACAAGTTTGATACAAAACAAAGGGGGGAATATTTAGTGAAAGGATACCATTGAGGTCCTTTCAGTAGCAAATCAGAGCTTAGACTTCCACGTGGCTTTGTTTACATCAGGTCTCGGCTTAGGGTGAATCAATAGCCGAACATAATATACCAGGCTGAGGCAGAGGTCAGATAATCCCAACTAATGACACACCCAGGTAAGTGCATGCAGTTTTCCTTACCTAGTTAAATTGGTGCTCACTTTACATGTTTACAATTCCTTCTAGTTGAGTTGGTGCTCACTTTACATGTTTACAATTCCTTCTAGTTGAGTTGGATGCTCACTTTAGATGTTTACAATTCCTTCTAGTTGAGTTGGTGGTGCTCACTTTAGATGTTTACAATTCCTTCTAGTTGAGTTGGTGGTGCTCACTTTAAATGTTTACAATTCCTTCTAGTTGAGTTGGTGGTGCTCACTTTAAATGTTTACAATTCCTTCTAGTTGAGTTGGTGCTCACTTTAGATGTTTACAATTCCTTCTAGTTGAGTTGGTGGTGCTCACTTTACATGTTTACAATTCCTTCTAGTTGAGTTGGTGCTCACTTTACATGTTTACAATTCCTTCTAGTTGAGTTGGTGCTCACTTTACATGTTTACAATTCCTTCTAGTTGAGTTGGAGGTGCTCACTTTACATGTTTACAATTCTTTCTAGTTGAGTTGGAGGTGCCCACTTTACATGTTTACAATTCCTTCTAGTTGAGTTGGAGGTGCTCACTTTACATGTTTATAATTCCTTCTAGTTGAGTTGGAGGTGCTCACTTTACATGTTTACAATTTCTTCTAGTTGAGTTGGAGGTGCTCACTTTACATGTTTGCAATTTATTCTAGTTAAGTCAACGGTGTCCAATCTGTAAATATTTCTCATGAAAAGTTCCCAATCCACCACCACCATAACATTTTTTTTTTTCTAATTAAAGTTAAATACGTATGTTATTTTTTCAAAGCCAAGTCTAAGTTTTAAAAGCTCGAACCACCCACCTTATTCCTATAATTATATCCCAGGTAGACGTTAATATAATTTACTATCTGAGAGCACTCTCGGCTTTTCATTTATTCTTTTTTACTTGAGTTAATCGGGTTAGAGCCAGATGTTTGATGGCGGATTTACAATGTTTATTATATTTACATTATATTTACGCCGACACATTCGCCCAAACTAATCAGAAGCGTTTAGTAGTCGGTCAAAATCGCCAATCAGAACGCCCGTAGAGACTTTGGGGCACTTGACTTTTTTTAACGAACGACGGTTGCGTCATAAAATACTTTACAGCTTTGAAATAAATACCGGCCTAAAAGTTGTAGGTCTGTTGGTAGCGCGTCTGTCTAACAGTCAGTTTTGAAAGTGAACGATTATTTCTTCCAAATAAATAATATAATGAAAGTCATCCAGTTATGAATGATTTGGTTTGACTTGCTAGTAACAAATTAACTAGAACTAACTGAATATAGTGATAGGGTGTAGTGAGGTGAACTGGATAGAACTAGCTCAAGATAGTGATAGGGTGTAGTGAGGTGGACTGGATAGAACTAACTCTAGATAGTGATAGGGTGTAGTGAGGTGGACTGGATAAAACTAGCTCAAGATAGGGATAGGTTGTAGTGAGGTTGACTGGATAGAACTAACTCAAGATAGTGATAGGGTGTAGTGAGGTGAACTGGATAGAACTAGCTCTAGATAGTGATAGGGTGTAGTGAGGTGGACTGGATAGAACTAACTCTAGATAGTGATAGGGTGTAGTGAGGGGGACTGTATAGAACTAACTCAAGATAGTGATAGGGTGTAGTGAGGTGAACTGGATAGAACTAGCTCAAGATAGTGATAGGGTGTAGTGAGGTGGACTGGATAGAACTAACTCTAGATAGTGATAGGGTGTAGTGAGGTGAACTGGATAGAACTAGCTCAAGATAGTGATAGGGTGTAGTGAGGTGGACTGGATAGAACTAACTCTAGATAGTGGTAGGGTGTAGTGAGGTGGACTGGATAAAACTAGCTCAAGATAGGGATAGGTTGTAGTGAGGTTGACTGGATAGAACTAACTCAAGATAGTGATAGGGTGTAGTGAGGTGGACTGGATAGAACTAGCTCAAGATAGTGATAGGGTGTAGTGAGGTGGACTGGATACAACTAGCTCAAGATAGTGATAGGGTGTAGTGAGGTGGACTGGATAGAACTAGCTCAAAATAGGGATAGGTGGCATACTTTTATAAGTGCGGCAATGAACTTTCACGTTCCTAGTGCCATTGAATAAGTAACTAAGTATAAAATGTGTTTTTCCTGTTATTTTTTTAGCCTTGCGTCTTACTACCCGTTCAGGTTGTACGCCTATGTACTAATTACACTAATGTATTAGGGATTAGGAATGTTTAATTGAGAGTAATTGCACCCGCATTTGTGTAGAAGGAGAGTTGAAAACTATTTAGGAGAACCACCCTCAGTACACCCGAATGGTATTAAACCCCTATCTCCCTTTCTTCGGTAGTCTAGTCCGACACGAGAGTGGCGCGTTAGACCGTGCGGCTCCCTAAACGGGGTTTCTTGTTATTTAAAATGCGGCCGACCAACATTTTTAGTTTGTGTGAACTGGCCGTAGTGCGATAAAGGTGGGTCATCCCTGGCCTACACTAATGTTAATAAGTTTAATAATATACCAATGAATGTACCCGAGCTGACATCTCATTAGAGCTTCCCGTTCCAAATTTGACTGGACACCGAATTCAATAATTAAAATGCTCGCCCACGAGCCGGTATAACCTGCGTGGCAACTGTTTCCGGGTTTCAATTACGGGCTACAATGATCGAAAGAATAATTGACCAAACAAAGCAATCAATCACTCCACCAACATTTAATTTTAAAATGTACGCCTCGTTAAAAATTGATGGTAATTTCAACTCGCAAAAATGATATGAAGAGTGATCACACCACAGAAAAATTAAGTTGAATATTTCTAAAAGCAAAAAAAGTTATGATGATCGCTGTTGTAGCTCAGGAGAGAGTGATATGGTTGTTGGGGAAATGAACAGGAACAAGAAATTACATTGAGAAGTGGTTAGAGCTTACGTTCATTTTCTGAGCTGAATGATTTTATTAGCCGCAATAAAACACGTTTTTAGTTTATAAAAGACCCTTAATATGAAAATCTAAGATCCTCGACTTTGCTTTGAAGTTCTTAAAATGTAATTAAAAGAGTTTTTTTGTTATTTACAGTCTTATACTTTTAATATTGCAAACCACATTGGTGAGCGTGGGGTGTAAGGAGTCAGCTTCGTACAGTATAATCGTTCGACGATGAATAAGTCAGTACGAGAATACCAGCTGGGTCTATTAAGGTTGGTTTGTCTGAACCCCCGCAAATGCGGGTGCACATACTCTAAATTGTACCGTTCTTATTTCTACCCCAGTAGGACGGGCAGTAAGACTCTGAACACAGAAACTGTGTAGTCACAAAATACTAGGACAGCAAACGAGCAATGATGGTTTCCCGGACCAAGGCTTGAGAAACACTAATTTACGTGAACTAGTTTTGAGCAGGAAGGAGTGTTTCCTCTTTTCCCCACAAAACATTCGCAGGCAGCACTTACCGGCTCCACCGCGACCACCGCATAGTTCTTCCTGGGGAACCGGAAATTTGAAGGGTGAAGGGGGTTCGAGGGGGGGACGGGGAGGACAACTCGCAAATTGAGTTTGTCACCAAACCCTCTCACCCTTCAACCGCGTGGTTCGTTTTGATAGCGAGCGACATAAATCCCGCGTTACACTATCGTCAGTAGATGTATGTAGGTTCGACCCCATCTAGGTCAATTTCCATTAACAGGTCGTGACGAACATCTCTATAACGTTCAGTGGTTATCAAAATGACGCGGCCATTACGTGGTCCGGCAATCTCTGTGTTGTATTAACGCTAGGGCGGGAGTAGCCCCGGGTCGTTTAGGTCGGGCGCGCGCTCTCGGTCACTATCAACAAATTAACTGGCCGAACGTCCGTACACGCTTCCTACACGTACTTTATATTTTCGTTTAATGGTTCAGGTAAAAATATCACCAACCATTTTAATAACCACTATAAAAATAATACTTTTTCAAGAAAGGTTTGTTTCAACATACGCTCACATTGATCTGTTACAAAATATATATTTTCTGTGATAAAAATATTTATTTTCCTTACGTTTTAGTTATAATAATTTTTCTGTGAATTTGAGTCTATAGGCCAGTCGCCTACCCCATTTTGGGCCATGGCCTAACCAACGCACCAACTCCTTAGAAAAAAAAGAACAAAGCAGACAAATGTCTGGCGTTTAGAATTGTAATAAAGCTCTTAACCTCGTGGTAGGTAGAGGGAAAATGTTTGTGAAATAACTTCAAAATTTGAAATGTTCGGCTTATCGTAGATATACAATCATCAAAAACAGTTTCCATCCCCTGGCCGAGTCTATTCGTAGCACAAACCTTTGCATCGTCTCATTTCTCTCCAGCACGAGCCAATCCTCCTTCCTCTCCTCCTTCCTCTCCTCCTTTCTCTCCTCCTTCCTCTCCTCCTTCCTCTCCTCCTTTCTCTCCTTCTTCCTCTCCTCCTTCCTCTCCTTCTTCCTCTCCTCCTTCCTCTCCTCCTTCCTCTCCTCCTTCCTCTCCTCCTTCCTCTCCTCCTTCCTCTCCTCCTTCCTCTCCTCCTTTCTCTCCTCCTTTCTCTCCTCCTTCCTCTCCTCCTTCCTCTCCTCCTTTCTCTCCTCCTTCCTCTCCTCCTTCCTCTCCTCCTCCACTCTATTCACATCGTGTACGTGAACTACCTGTTTGGTAAACACTGCTCTAAGATAGCTGGAGGTACATACCATTCTTATACAGTCGAATTGAAGTAGTCTTATATTTAAATTAAATTTATTTACGTTATGGCGGGAGTGTAGGAGACGCGAGAAAAGGGCGGCCTTTTCATGTTTATTTTGTTATTATAAAATATACAATATTGCTCCAGTAGAAACAGAGAGTCTAATTTTCTTCACCTGGTAATATCAACAGTTGTTGAATATCTGTCAAGAGTGTCCTGAAATTTAATGACAACTTTTCCCCTTAGTAAGTTATCTGATGCCGATATGCCCGTGAGAGAGATTCAACAACTATTGAGGCCAATATGTTAAGAAGATTAAACTCTGTTTTTACTGGAGCAATATTTGATTTAGTTTGGCCAACAAAACTCTCGACATAAACAGTGCAAAAACACTTACCTTTTCTCGCGTCCCCTACATCACCATCTTTATCCTTATTGCTTGGACTAAGTCGTTAGTAAGAGTTGGTGCCGAACGTAGTGATTGAATGGATGAGATCAAAAAGAAAAGATTTCACATTTTTGGCATTTCAAACTGAGATAGCCATTTTGTAGCCGACCCAAAGCTGCATCAATTGGCATAAAGAAAGAAAACATTCCTTCATTTTTAATGCATGTAAGCACACCTTCAATATTTGAATACCCGCCTCGGTGGCGTAGTTGACTAACGCGCTTGTCGTGTTGAGCTCGACCGCCGAGGACGGGGAGATCGAGGTTCGAATCTCGGTCGGGTGAACTGGGGGTGGTTTTTCCTAAATGGTTTTCCACTCTCCTTCCACGCAAATGTGGGTTCACTTGCTCTAATTAAACCTCCCCAATCCCTAATCCATTAGAGTAATTAGTACTTAAAGCGTATAACCCGAACGGGTAGTAAGACGTGGTGCTAAATATAAATAATATTTGAATGCGGTGTAAAAGGAAGAGATTCCAGAAATGTTTCCCTTCTTGCACGTAAGAACTGTTGAAGTTAAATAGGACTAACTGTCCAAAGTTTTGTTTATTTCAAACCTGCCAGTTTTAAAATCATCCAATCAATAGAACGGCTGGATATATACTTCATCTCAACTGTGTGTTACAGCTATCCGAGCTAGGAACATTTAGTTTCATTGATAGTACAGGGATCAGGGGGGTAGAATTTACGTGGAGAGATGAGGAGAGAGAGAAAGAGGGAGAGGAAAGGGAAGAGAAATAGAAAGGAAGGGAGATAGATAGGGAAGCCATATATGAACAAAATCCCCCTCCGTATACTTACAGTAGCCCCATGGCTTCTTTGGTGCTGACTGACAGATCACAGCCGAGAGCTAAAAGCTTTGAAAAGATGCCAGACCAAATTATGTATCCCTACGCCGAACCATATGGTCTGCAAAAACATGTGTTTAGCAGCTGTCACGTCTGACGGTCAAAATTTAGGTAGTATACGTAAATGTTGACTGTCAGAAGTCAGCTGTGAGCTGTCAGTCAGCACCAAAGAAGTCACGGGGCTACTGTAGTTGTAATTGTCTCAAGATAACCGACTAGATGAGTCTGACGCTTGTACCACGGTGCTGTATCGCAATGGTAATACATAAATTGAAAGTCATATTGTAGACACTACAGGTCCGTCGCAAATATAAAATAAAGAGCAACTCCGACTAACTTTCACATCGTGTCACACCCTTGATGGCAGTCGTTGTAAAGGTAGCGAGGACTGCGCATGCGCGCGAGATATGCATGCACACATCCGACCCTGACTGGAGGCCAGACAGAAGGGAGCATTCCTTCTGTTCGCGGGCCGAGATCAAAGGTACAAAGGTGAACAAGTTCAATATCTGGAGCGAGGTGGAAACGTTGCTTTATTACAACAAGGAGGGACTCCCCCTTCTTTTATTTCATTATGTACGCCATTGCCGCCGAGTATTCCGCTGCCGTGTCCTAGGGCTGCTTACCCGCTAAATAATTGGATAACAGCGGAATTTGAAGGCAGGGAGCGTTGGGCCTCAGGTACTCACTCTATTTAAATAAAACCTGGTTCCATACCGTGAGCGACTGGTTTTTAGTCTGGATTTTTATGAACAAAATACCGTAAGGTCAATACAACAAATATACATCCACTCGACACGCATTGTGTCTCAAGTATGGTTAGAGAGAACCATTTTAAAATCTAAATTTACTTCGCGGACATTTTTATTTTATCTCGATCCCTCATAGAGAGAGGTACTGTTAAGTATTGAAAATAAAAATAAATCGAATTCGAGATTTTGATAAATGTCGACGTTTCATAACTCTCTGAAAGTGAAAAGGTGCTGTTCGAGATGTTTATTTATTTGAGGTATTTAACGTGCATTTTCTGAACCGACTGATTACATCAGCACACGATAAGTTCTATGAGCGAGAGCGAAGGGGCCTACCAATTTTGTCGGGAGAAGTATTTTCACTTAGCTTCCAGTGGCCACCCTCATTTCCCCCTGAAAATAGCTTTGAGGATGCTTTACATAGGCGGACATTTACAGTTTTGGTCGTGTCTCCGCGACTACTTCAGATACGAAATAACTTGGCACTGTAAAGGTGTAGTGTAATACTCTTAGAAGTAAAAAGATTATATATGAAGTACATTTTTATAATAAAACCATTATTTTCTGAGCTATAAGCAAACAAATAAATATAGTATTTATTTTTAGTACTTTCAAATTTAAATTGATTGCTATGATTTTTGTTGAACAGAGATATTTTTCTTTCCTATTATTTTTGTAACAATGTATAATATTTCATTTGTGGTCTTTGGTGGAGTAGTTTTGTAACAATGTATAATATTTCATTTGTGCTCTTTGGTGGAGTATTTTTGTAACAATGTATAATATTACATTTGTGCTCTTTGGTGGAGTAGTTTTGTAACAATGTATAATATTACATTTGTGCTCTTTGGTGGAGTATTTTTGTAACAATGTATAATATTACATTTGTGCTCTTTGGTGGAGTAGTTTTGTAACAATGTATAATATTTCGTTTAACAAATCTTACACGAGTTTTTATAAAATGTATTTATTTTAAGATAAAAGAGAAAGTCTGTTCGGTGACCAATAGTTTTTTTTGTGTGAAAGGGAAATTGCAAAGAAAAAATAGAAACCACCAGACATTTTTATTATTGACCTTTATTTGATACATAATAACCGTTTCTCATGCGAGTACTTAGTGTCATAAATAATAATAATAATAATAATAATAATAATAATATTCCACTGATAAATCCTGTCTCCATTTTCACATTAAGGTCAGTCAGTCCATCACTTATAGCACGAAATACTGCCCGGAAACGGAACTCACGATGAAAGTATTTGAGTGGGGGGAGTGGACCGCGGGATATATGTCAGGTACATCTAGTCTGCTTGACCGGTGATAGAAAGGTCGGGGTTTGAATCCCGGCCACATGAAGCAATAATGATTTTATGTGGTTTCACACTTTCCCTCCACGCAGATGACGGCTGTATTTCTTCTACATTACACCTTCTTAATAACCACATCATCCCTCTAGGTGGCGTAGTTAACTAACGCGCTAGTTTCGTATTGAGATAGACTGCCGAGGAAGGGGAGATCGAGGTTCGAATCTCGGTCGAGTGAACTGGGTTGGTTTTCTTAAATGATTTTCCACTCTCCCTTCACGAAAATGCGGGTTCACTTCGTCTCAATACAACCTTCCCAATTCCTAACCCATTAGTGTAATTAATACTTAAGCGGACGGGTAGAAATATAATGTGAACAAAAACATAAACCTTTTCTATTCGTTACTATATTAGTGTAATTAAACTAAAACAACGAGATGGAAAAAACACATAATTAAAACAGGCTTTCTACCGAATTATCTAAATCATATTAATTAATTAATTAATTTTCCATAACCTAACATAAATATTAGGGGTGTGTGAGTAGCCTGCTCAAAAATTCTAGCTCGAGTCAAGGTTTAGAAGCTGTTTGAACTCAACTCTTAAGAATTTTACAAAACTCAAATAATGTAAGTACTCGGAATTTTTTATATTCTCCTCAAAAATTCCTAGTTTCATTAATTTCAATAATTTTATTCAATTTTAGGATGTAATTCAATAGGAAACAAATTCTTTCAATATTTTATTTTGGCTAGTTAAAAAAGGGTATAATAATTATATTCAATTTATTTAAATATTCATATTTGGGATATTATACATAAACAAAAGATTATTCTAAAAAAAATATTATATTTCTACTTAATTATGGTTTATGTATGGAGTTAAAACAGAAATTCAACTTGAAATAAATACTTGTACAATAATTGTATACTACTCGAACTCTAAAATAGCTCGTTTTCATTCAAACTAGACTCGAAGACACACCGCTAGTAACTAATTATAAACAAAAAGTTCTAAAAATAATAATTATTACCTTAGAATACTGAGATTTTCATTCAAGATTTCATCTATTCTGATTTCTAAGATTTTTCTCATTTCTGAACTATGTTTTGAGTAGCTATACATTTAAGATAATTTTGAGCAAAGTATAAACATTTACTTTTCTTTCCTGCACAATAAATTTGACTCACAAAAATTTATGAGCCGAAAGCTAATTTTATAGCTTTTTAATTACATTCATAACTAAAATATCACTTCTTAGCTTTAAAGATTTCCAGACTGGTAAACAAACAAACACCAGTAAAAATAAAAAGGAATATTATATTAATATATAAAATGTTAATATGGATATTAACGGGGGCGCGGGAATTTTTTTTACCGGGGGTAAAGGGGCAAAGTGACGTTATGTCCATGCTAAGTTAGATTGAGTATAAAAAAAACTCAACATAATACCATTAACACTGAGCCACTATTTGATAGGTTCTTTGTATATATGTGGTGTATGTATGTGTATATAGCACAAATATTATATATAATATATATGTATGTATTAGGTTTCAAAGAAAGTTTAAAAAATGTTAAAGAAACGTAAAAACAAAGTAAAAATAATTTCTCTGTCCCAAGCTTAAAAAAATTATATTTAGTAACCGATAAGATTTAAATTTAATTACTATTATTATAGTCATTTCTATTTCAACTTGACCATTAATGCTTTTTTTGATTCATTATTTCAATATAGAGTAATAATTTGACTGATCAAACATCGGGCCTTGTTTGAGTTAAATGTTTGTTAAATGTTTTCCTTTACCGTACATAGCTACAAAACAAAATTAGGGACTCGTACTCTTGTTTGGATATCAAGAAATCTCGAAGACTTATTACTCCCTCCCCTCCCCCTAAAAATAGATCATGGGTTGGGGGCAATGTACCCAATACTCCCCTAGCTCCAGTGCCACTTATAGATATTTATAAATCTAGCCATAATATTGTTGATAAATATGTTGTTTGATTTATTTGTGTGAAAGTATGTTTATTGCGAATGTTTAAAAACTTTATCTTGAATAACTGAAGCAAAAATAACGTACTTTGTTATTTGAGGAACATTTTGAGTAAAAACAATGTGTTAGAATTACTGTACTTCAATTAGCAAGAGCTTGGGCCGCATTCAGCCGTTAAACTAAAACAAAAGATTGGGATAAGAACGAGAAGCAAGAGAAAACAGAAGTCTCGTCGGGAGTTGCGCATTCGACAGAAAGTGCTCTTTGTAGCCAACAACACTTGGTCCGGCGAGAACTGAATAAAGCGCACCGCAGGGGGAATTTTCTCTCCGGAACGTTGCCCACACTGGGCTCGTATTTCAATCTTTTTTTTCCCCTTCTAAACCTCCCCTGAACCCTTTTCCCTTCTCCAACGACTGCTCAAAGAGCCGTGCATAAAATGTGACCGTAGCGTGGATCTAAGAAACACTTTCTTTACACTTTACCACACCCATATTTCAAAACTAGTGGCATAAATAAAGGAATGTTAATATTCCAGAACATAAAACAAAGTGGAGCCAATATTGGTGCTATCAACCTGTTTAGTCGTGTTTGGAAGCTACGCCCGTGATAGCAAGCTATAACCTACTTTTGTTAATACTTTTATAATTATAAATCAATGAAAGACACGGGAAACATAAACAGATGCCACTGGAGGAATATCTTTCTATTCGCAGCCAAGGATCCAGGGTCTGTTGTCTGGTGGGGGGGACTGGTTTTCAGAAGGCTCCTTTAAGTATAAATGTAATAAATTTAAATAATCGAGATTTTAATTTATAATAATTTTTATAATAGTAATGCATTGCTAATTTAATTAATAATTATAATAATAGAAAGAGGTATTGTAATAAAACAAATTTTTATCACACAAAAAAAGACACTGTTACAATAAACGTAAGAAATATGTATATCGACCTAAAATGTTTTAGTATTAATAGAAATAACATATATTTTATTATCATACTAAATTTAGTAATCTAATTAATGTATAGTTTTAGTTTTAAACCAGTTTATTGGTTGCATATTAGAGATTAGTTGAAATAGCTATTGATTAGGCCCTCAAGGAGATGGGGCGAGGGATATTTCAGTCATTTTTTACAACATTAAGGTATTAGTTTCAATATTTTTGATTATTTTCCAAGCAAGGGGTGGAGCAAGATGGGGCCATTGCCATTGTTCAAAGCTCGATGCATCTTTTTATACTTTTCACCTTAGCAAAATTCATGAGGAACAATTCCTTGGTGAATCTCATCGGTAGATACGTCTATTATACGCCAATATCGTCTAGTTTGGTTTTCCAGTGGCAGGAAGGTTGGGGTTAGAATGTCAGACGAGCGTGCCACTTGAAGGTGGTATTTCATGAATGGTTTCTTACTTTCCCTCAGCGAAAATGTGGGTACTTTTCCTCTAAATACCACCTTCCTCACCCCATTAGCTTATTAGAAATGTGGACAGCCAGGACAGATGTTAGGATAAAGTAAACAAGAAAATTCAGCTTTCTTAAACTTGGATTAAGTGTTATACTACGTTGAGCTTGGTCGTCATTGAGTTGGAGATCGAGGTTCGAATCCTTTCCATGTGCATTTGGGGTGATTTACTCCAAAATATTATGTTCACCGACACATATGACATACATGTTGGTTTAAAATAATAATTAAAACTAATCAGGTTCGTCTTATAAAAATAAAGATTTGAGAAAATGTTGCTTTCTTCATAAAAAAATAAATAAACAAAAGGTCGATTACACTGTCAGCTGTGCGCCAGCTTATTAAGAACCCCATCTGTTATGTTTAAAGTGGCGATAAATGGATAGCGCTGCTGGTCGTGCGTCGAAGTACCGCAATAGCACATCACGAATCAGTGTTAACTCAAATTCGTTTAAGTCTAGGACGTAATGTAGTAAAAACCTTAACTCTAGTTGTGTAGCATTAGCTATATTTTGGTTGATTTGTTTGTTAGCCGTGTGATGGTGTAATATGTGTTTCTAAAATATCATCCGAGTAAAAATAAATACCGTATCAACATTTCCCGGCTAACTATTATTGATAATCAAATTGCGGTCTCCCGACCAAGGGAACCACCGCCATGAGCAGACACATATTCTTAGTGTGCTCTAAGAACTCCTCTTACAACGTCCTAAGTGCTAAGTACGACGGCCAAATAAATCTCCTCCTCCTCAGACAATCCCGAACTTGGTGAGAAAGGCAAAGTTTAACCCTACTAAGTTTCATAACTGTATTAAAGTTCATCCGGAACTACAGCAAGTTTCTTGGACAGCCGCCTGCCAACTAACCCTTGCATACTTGATTTACTAAATACAAGAGAAATGTTCGCAGCGCGGGACTTTTGGTATAGGATATTTTTACTTGAGAACATTAGAAGATTGTAAGACTAGTATTGATTTCTACGAGAACGTGGCAACATTCACTGACAATAATAAAACCATTAGTTTTAATGTGATAACATCTGCAGTCCAATTTACAAAGGATGAATCTTAAGTGACAGATAGACAAGTTATTATGTATATGTTAAACTATTCATACGTCAAGTAATGTGATCAGCAGCTGTGAGTTTTGATTGGTGGTATTTATATCTACAAAAGAACAATCATTATATTAACTGTTGACTGCAAAAAAAGTTGTATTTTCTTAAAGTTTCTTCTTAACAACATTATACCGCATTCATTTTTCCAACAAACAAATGTTCTTAAGATTGCGTTATTATTTTACCCGCATCGATCTGCTCTATAATAATTTACCTGTCATGGGGAGGTTGGATTTTGAATCTTAGCCGGGTGAAGTTAGGGTGGTTTAAACTAAATGATTTCTATCTCTCATTCCACGCAAATAATTATACAATTCCTCTAAAGTCAACCTTTCACATTTATATCCATTTGATGTGATTAAATTCTAAGCCCGGCAGGAATGGTAGATAAATAAGAATACATTTTTATGAAAAATTTGAAATATTTCCAAGTTCAAAAAACGCAAGAGAGCAATCAAAGTAACAGCTCATATATGTACATTTAGACACACAGCTCTATATATTGAATTTGACTAAAATGTTCATATTTATTTCCCGTTTATGATTAAATACAGGTTGACTATATTCCAAAATGATATATCAGGGTTTCTTGCAGAATACAATAATACCTATTTGAAATTATTTTAAAGCTAAGCCAATATAAAATGAATACTCTGAAATAATTGGCCACACCAAAGTGTTGGTGTGAATCTTAAGTCTAATCGATACACGGCCACACCTTTGTCTAAGTAGTTGGATTTACGTCGTGTAGCTACGATTCACGCACACTCCCCTTGACACAACTTCTGTTTTCAGCCATGAAACCGTGCTGTTATCTACATCTCCCTTGACACAACTTCTGTTTCCAGCCATGAAACCGTGCTGTTATCTACATCTCCCTTAGACGCAGCTTCTGTTTCCATCCATGAAACCATGCTGTTATCTACATCTCCCTTGACGCAGCTTCTGTTTCCATCCATGAAACCGTGCTGTTATCTACATCTCCCTTGACGCAGCTTCTGTTTTCAGCCATGAAACAGTGTTGCTATCTACATCTCCCTTGACGCAGCTTCTGTTTCCATCCATGAAACCGTGCTGTTATCTACATCTCCCTTGACACAACTTCTGTTTCCAGCCATGAAACCGTGCTGTTATCTACATCTCCCTTAGACGCAGCTTCTGTTTCCAGCCATGAAACCGTGCTGTTATCTACATCTCCCTTGACGCAGCTTCTGTTTTCAGCCATGAAACAGTGCTGCTATCTACATCTCCCTTGACGCAGCTTCTGTTTCCATCCAAATGAAAGAGTGCTTCTATCTACATCTCCCTTGACGCAGCTTCTGTTTCCAACCAAATGAAACAGTGCTGCTATCTACACCTCCCTTGACGCAGCTTCTGTTTTCAGCCAAATGACACAGTGCTGCTATCTACATCTCCCTTGACGCAGCTTCTGTTTCCAACCAAATGAAACAGTGCTACTATCTACATCTCCATTGACGCAGCTTCTGTTTCCAGCCAAATGAAACAGCACTACTATCTACATCTCCCTTGACGCAGCTTCTCTTTCCAGCCAAATGAAACAGTGCTACTATCTACATCTCCCTTGACGCAGCTTCTGTTTCCAACCAAATGAAAGTGCTGCTATCTACATCTCCCTTGACGCAGCTTCTGTATCCAGCCAAATGAAACAGTGCTGCTATCTACATCTCCCTTGACGCAGCTTCTGTTTTCAGCCAAATGAAACAGTGCTACTATCTACATCTCCCTTGACGCAGCTTCTGTTTTCAGCCAAATGACACAGTGCTGCTATCTATATCTCCCTTGACGCAGCTTCTGTTTCCAGCCAAATGAAACAGTGCTTTAATCTACATCTCCCTTGACGCAGCTTCTGTTTCCAGCCAAATGAAACAGTGCTGCTATCTACATCTCCCTTGACGCAGCTTCTGTTTCCAGCCTAATGAAACAGTGCTACTATCTACATCTCCCTTGACGCAGCTTCTGTTTCCAGCCAAATGAAACAGTGCTATTATCTACATCTCCCTTGACGCAGCTTCTGTTTCCAGCCAAATGAAACAGTGCGGCTATCTACATCTCCCTTGACGCAGCTTCCGTTTCCAGCCAAATTAAACAGTGCTGCTATCTACATCTCCCTTGACGCAGCTTCTGTTTCCAGCCAAATGAAACAGTGCTGCTATCTACGCCGACCAAGACTGCAATAGTACTGTATTATGCGTCAACAGCGTGCATAGCAGCTATGCTTTGCTATCGCCAATATAACACTTATAAGGCGTTGGCGATCGATTCTTTTATTAAATCCTAGTTAATATGTACCGGTTTATTTTAAAACGAGCTTGTTAACACCGAGAACTGGGCCGGATAATAGCGACTCTATTCATACATAGGTTGGAGGAACAACGGTATAGAGGCGTTATGTTAAGTTAGTTTGTAATCCATGTGGGGCAGATACGCTATCACCTGATATAAGGTGTTGGTCAAGGTTAATGTATGAGCCCACTTTGGTGGCTACACGGTCTTTAAGGCGTCACTATTGTAGGAGACTAGATTAACGAGGAAGGGGAGATCAGGGTTCAAATCCCGGTAGGGTGAACCGAGAGTGGTTTATCTTAAATTGTTTTATAATCTCCTTCCACGCAAATGCTGGTACTATTCCTCTAAATTCAGCCCACCTCATCCCTAACACATTAGTGTAATTATTATTTATGCGTGTGATAAGAATGGGTATTAAGACGCGGTGATTTAAAAAAAAAGGTGTATGTGAAGAGGTCGCATGAACATAGGCATGCACACCAATGGAGGCAAAAAAAAAACTGCGCCAAGATACGCTTGGTAAAAAAACAAACAAACCTGGTATGGGGTCCCCCTACTCCCCTTTTTCCTCAGCCAAGCACTGGAGCGCGGGATCTATTTTGGAAAGAGCGCTGTGACCCGGTTTCGTGCGTCAACCAACGGTCTCGTGATGATCTTATTGGTGAGGCAAGGGTTTGGAAGAGGGGGGGGGGGAGCCATAGAGGAGGAAGTTTTGGGACCGGAATAGACAGAGGAAGTTTCCCGCACCCACCGACTTGCGCGCAGAGTAGCACAACTCTCTGGCAGATTAGTGCGGCCTAGTTCCACCAGAGACATCAACGTTCGATTCTCGTTGGGTGAGAGGTGGAACTCCTCACATGGCCCACAACGTGCAGAACAATTCTCATTCACAGAACATTCTCGACAGCTAGACCAGTTAGTAGATCTACTTTCAAGAATTCATACCTGTGTCAGGTCATGTGATCTATAGTTTTTACCTTTTACCGATATTATAAAAACCTATAAATAACAATAATATAGTAAATTACATTAATATGAACCGCAATAAAATGTGTTTATATTTTATACATTTCCAATCATGGTCATCTACACACGAGCATTATTTCAAAAAGTCCATCAATTTTTAGGTTCAAATCCCGGCTGAGTAGTGGAAGTGAAATGTAGTGTAAAATATAAATGTTAGTAGTAGGTGGCATGTAAACATGTTCGGCTTGTAGATACAACAAAGATGTGTTTGGGTTCACCCAATAATCAGTGTGCAATTGATTGATAAATTTGTTCAATCATTTTATAATGTTTATCTCATCATTTAACGAGCCATGGGGCTACTGTACAAATGAAGACTTAAGTAAGGTAGCAACAATCCACGTGAAAGGTTTCCTTATCTTTCTTTGATGTTGAGCAATGCCGTCACCGCCAACCGCCGAGAAAAAGCAGAGGAAAGCGCGTTGGAATCAAGCCGTCGCGCGTTAGAGCGTGTAAAAGGACTCATTTGGACCTATGTATCTTGAGAAAACGCGCGGTGGACCTGACGTGACGGTAGGAGACACGCGCGACAAGGAAACGGCACTGCGACTGGCTATATGGGTTCAAGGAATAAAACCATAATATTATATTAATGATGTCCCAAATCGTTACTTTGCTATTATCGAGTTGGGTCGGGAGGGGATTAAATTGCTAGTTTCGAAAAGCTAGACGCTATTAATACGGGATGCGCTAGTAGTAATTATACTATGTTAATGATGCCCTAGACAGTATTCCTATAATCAGGGTTGCCACTATTTTATTAATACGAAATCACTAGTGTTTTCGGTGACCTGGCGGTCTAGGGGTAAGGTGTCAGACTTCTGTGCTGGCAGCCGGGGTTCAATCCTCGGTCCCGGCACAGATTTATCTGATTACCAAACCCTTCCTTCACCTCTGACAAGACATCTTGTGAACGTGGGGAATGCCAGGCCTCCACCGTGGTTCGGATTCCACGTTAAACTGTAGGTCCTCCATTTCATCTCACAATCACCCTACCATTACACATTAGCGTAAGTGCGTATAACCCGAACGGGTAGTGAGACGTGGTGCTAATAATAATAATAATAATAATAATAATGCTTGTGTTTTCCAGAAGGAATTTACATTTTTACAGAAATTTCTAAGTAGTATAGAGGAATGAAATCTTATTTTTCATAAAATTGATTGTTTTGAAGAAGCCATGTCTTATGTGTTTAGAACAATAAATGGAAATAAATAAATACAGTATAAACAGTAATTACGTAGTCTAATGTTTTAGGGAGAAAAGAGATAAGGGGTCTTTCTTCTTCAATTTGAGTTCTATTCTAAGCAAAGGCCTAATATTTAACGCTTATAGTTTAATGTTCCGAATTCCCAAATATTCCTGTAGTATTTGAACATTTGGGGGAAATTACTTTTTTTTTCCTTCAAATTTTGCTAGATACAAATTCATTGTTTTTGTTTCCCAGCTATTAGGGTTCTCCATGCGTGTGGGAAACCTGGATCATATCATTCATGTGCACACAAAGGAAAACATATAAAAATATTAGCATTGCTGTTTGACATCATAAAAATTAATCAAGATAATTCATGAGTATATTTTCCATTATTTACTTAAGTTTACAAATACAAAGAGAGTTGAAGCTACCAATTTAAAAACAAAGTACAACGCAGCTCGTGTGTTTTAATGACAGCATGATGTAGGCCTACAGATTTGAGAGTGAACGTTAAGTCTACCAAAACTAGCTCGGAAAAACGCTACCACAAGGCCATTACACATTTTCCGAGAAGACATTTTATTTTAAATCATTTTCCCTTCTTATATGTTTATGTCACAAAAATAGACTTCAATGTTTAAATAATAAATATTCATTTGGGAGTTGACATTCACATGAAATAAGTTTAACTTTAAATACATTTAAAAAAAAGGCAAGATTGTTTAAAAAAAATGAACATCTAATAAATGGAAAACACAAAACACTGTGTTAACATATTAACAAACTAGTGTTTTTTTTAAACAAACTTGAACTTTAACATGTCAATATAATTTATAAATATGTTTTTTTTATGTTTTAAAACATACA
Source organism: Timema douglasi (assembly GCA_901482245.1). NCBI lineage: Eukaryota > Metazoa > Arthropoda > Insecta > Phasmatodea > Timematidae > Timema > Timema douglasi. The sequence goes on from CABEEJ010000463.1 coordinate 23,239, forward strand.
CGAATATATTAATGTGCATGAGTTAAATAGATCAATTATATGAGTAGATATCAAGATTACTGGGTAGTGTCGTGTTTTCCTGTTGGGGGTATGTAAATGGTGATTTTTATAACAAATATTTTTGAATCGAGTATTAATAGTTTAGAATTTAAATAGCTAATACAAATATATGTATAGCTAAGTATTACGGTTATACATATAATATAGTAAACATTTTGAATAAAAATTTAGGAAATATTATATCCTCCCTTTAAAAAAACCTTTAATCGCAAATAAAACTTTATTAATTAGTTTGTCACACAGAGGCAATCGGTAAAATTTTGAATAAAAATCAAATTATTTTCTTGGTAGTTAATAGATTAAAATAAACATCAACTGTAAGAATTTTAAATCAAATATTTAAAAAAATTGAAATCCATACAAAAATTTTCAAACAGTTTGTGATGTTAAAAAATAAGAAATATATATTCTAAGGAAAAACAAAGAACTCAATGATATAAAAATATTATTATTTTTTTATGTTATTAATTTAAAGTTGATGTAGAAAATAAAAAGAACTGAGCTACAAAATCAATACACAGTACACACACACACACACATATATATATATATATAGAGAGAGAGAGAGAGAGAGAGAGAGAGAGAGAGAGAGAACTTAACAAATTCCCATGGTTAATTAATGTTTATTTGATTATAAATTTCTGTCAATACATTTTATTAAATTCCTTCATGAAAGCTTTCTTTGTGAGAAATGTCAAAGAATCAGTTTCCTTTAAATAATATTAAGGGAAAAGTGGTTAAAAATATCAGTTCAATATTAAATTTTAAATGTTTGTAATTATTAATTAATAAGATATCTGCAAACAACCTGAACACAAACAAACATAAACGAAGTAGTGAAATAATACACAAAAGTAGACAGATTCGATTTTAATCAAAATGTTATACCAACAAATTAATAATTAATATCACGAAATTACTTATAATGCCCACAATACTCTTGCCATGTCGTGCATTACCTACTATCAGATGCCTTGAATGCAAGAAGAGCGTAGCTAGCGCCTTTACCGAAAGGTCATCAATTCTTATTGGTCAGGCTGGCAATACATTTTATGTGGAGTAAAAGTCTATATATATATATATATATACTATATATACTCGCATTACGGTACTTATGCTTATGTGATCGGGATGAAAACGGTAGAATTTTAGAGGAAATTTACTCGCAAGAGAAAATAATTTTTTTTTTTCGTTCTATACAACCAGTACACCCAGTCGGGATTTGAACTGTAAACTCCGTATAGCCAGAAAATCAGATTAAATGGTCTTGAAATTTTAAACCACGTGTCTACCTACGCATGTATGTGCACAAAACCTAATTTTCAAAGCGGCGGGTAACTAGTTGAAATTTAGTGGGATTTTCTTGAAAATATATACTGTAAATAAATAAAGTATTTTGACTACTTAAAATTATCCTTAAAAAATACGCCTTGCTTATCAAAATAATTTTAACATCCCATAAAAAGTGTTAAAATTTAACTATCCTATATATGTTTTGGGTATTAAAAAAAAGCTTGAATAATTGATAACGTTTCATAACTTATTATTTGAAATTCAAATACAAATAAATCATAAGATGATATCAATAAAACTAGAGTTTTCTGGGTAAAGCAGCGATCAGTAGAGCATCCTTATCGTAAGAAGCGAACACAGTCATGGGTGCGGGTACTGTCAAGGTCAGTAGCCTGATCTAATCTAAACTGTGCAAAATCAGCCTCGGGTGACCGAAGATATGATGGCCAGCTGAGGTTAAAACTGAAGATCGTGTCTGTTGACAAGTGGCGAGAACATGTACTAATGGAGTGTGTGATAAGGAGAATGAACTGTTGGAAGAAAAAGGTATATTCTCTGCGTATGTGAAACCAAGCGGAAAGGGAAATATGTTTTGATGACGAGTGATGGTAGCCTGGAACTGTGGTCAGGTGTGGATGAATGGGTAAGGGGAAGTCAGGGAGTAGGTTTATTCCTTAGCCCAACAGCCAAGCTGTTTGTTAGTTAAAACATAAGGAAACTCCAACGCCTTCGTTTCAAGTATGTCTTAGGGGACGGCCAGACTAGAGCGTGCGTTCGACCCGGTACAGTCTAGTTCACAGGCGCTAGACAATATTATTGTATGTTGGTTCATTGAGCGGTAGGAGAACTTCACATTTTGACATTTTTATTACTATCGATAAGTTTGGAACACTTGCTACTAACGGCCTAATTTAATTGGTAAGATCATAAACCATATATATAAATAATTATGTAAAACTGATATGTTAAAATACTTGAATGTTATAATCAAAGTAGGCCTTTGCAAATAAGAATCACCATTAGTGGGGAGAGAGTATGGGAAAACCACAACAATAAATCACTTGTCAAAAACCACCCTCAGTTCACTGAGCCAAGATTCGAACCTTTGCTTAGTTGTCAACAACTATCGAGAGCTATTTGCTAATCACGCGCTCGCTCGCACGCTTGTCGGCCTGGCCGAACCCTTAGGCTACGTTAAACATATCTCTTGATAAACCAAGGGATAGAAGCTATGCAGATCTTCAAATGTGTGTTAATTTAAATAAATGTTTATTGTTCACTAACTTAGGTTATATAATTATATTTTGTTTTGTTAAGCACCGCGTCTTAATACCCGTTTGGGTTATACGCTTATGTACTAATTACACTAGTGGTTATAGGGACTATGAAGATTATATTTATAGGAAGTGTACCCACATTTGCGGGGAGGAAAAGTCTAAAACCCTTTTGGAAAACAACTCACAGTATACCCAACCGAGATTTGAACCTAGATCTTCCCGCCATCGGCAGTTTAATCTACTGTGAGAGTGGCGCCTTATACCATGAAGCCACCGAAGCAGGTTTGGCCAAAAATAATGGTTTGTTATAAAAAGGGGGTGGAGGGGGGGGGGAATAGAACACGCTCCCTTGCAGCCCCCACGAATGTTATATTTGTAGGTTTCATCCTTGTTTCAATCAGGGGGGCCAACGCAACAAACCAGAGTGCAAACCTACACCGCAATAAATTATTAACTTCAGGTTTGAATTACCATATTTGTCAACCTGTAGCGAAAGGTTTCGTTCATTTGAAGATGAATGTCACGTGAACGTCGCAAAAAGGAAAAGGCAATTCGAGAAACACTGATGTATCGCTTCGTCGTGGGATCTCGTATGATTGATGCGATTTGTGTCGGAGTCCGCCCTGGTAAACGCGCGCTAAGCATCATTTCCAAGGGGGATTCATCGTGATGAATGTGTGATGCTTAGCGGCCATCAGGCTAATCTGCGGAATGTTTGGGTCTCGGCGCCGCGTCACAAATCAAGGGGCCCGCCCGGATGGTATGAGCGAGGCGATATTGTGAGTTCTCTGCCCTGGAGAGAGCTTGAGGGAGATGGAGGAACAAATGGAATAATGTTTCCGATTGAACGGCACGATGGTATTTTAGTGATGCGGACCGCAGTCACTCTTACTGTCCATCATGTGGTACTTTGTTCGATGCCAGCTTTGGGACGTTCGTTGCGAGCGAGTAATTAACGAGATTTGATTTCTAAACGCTCTCCGCATTGTCGACGTTGATGGCGAAGATTGCAATGTAGAGAACACATTTTGCAATAATGGGTTCTGTTGGAATTATTTGAGAAACTACCGGAAGTTATTTTATATCAACTTTATTTTAAGCAATAACGTCTTGGTTTGTTTTCCCCCGTGTCTTACTGCCCATCTGTACTATAGTACTATGGCAAGTTCACTGGGATAGCCGATAGGCATGAAGTAACCTTAAGGTTTGGAAATGAGATATGATGAAGGTATAATAAAGGTAAGATAGGAGTTATTTTTCTATTAATCAACTAATCTTATGTCAAAAGAGATTAACTTACTTTAATTTTGTTCCAAGGGAAATAAAAATAAAGACCTACAGCCACCAATTGTTTACTTAGTGAGTTTAACAGTATAGGTACGTTTTGAACCTTAACTAGAATCGAATCGGAGTCCCTCAAATAAGTGTGCAATTGCTCTACCGACATGCTCAAAGTTTATTTCTAAAACTATTCCAAAGATGCAGTATTGACTTATCATTACAATTATTTGTTTTAATAATAGCTTATAAGAAATGCACCTGCATTTGAATGAAGAGTGGAAGGTAAATACCAATGAAGAGTTCCATTTGATAAAAAATATCCCGAATGCACCCGGAGGAGATTCTAACTTAGACCTTGATGCTACTTGCTATCCAGAGTATTGTTTACACGACACATGAGGCTTTGTCGCAACCGATGCCGGTATTGCTGTTACTAGATATGATTTTTTTAAATTTGCATCGTGATAACCATCAGGGCCATAAGCTTTTAATTACACTAATGATATAGGGATGACAAAGGTATAATTTATAGGAAATATATCCGAGTTTGCTCGAAGGGAGAGGGTGAGAAACAATAAATAAAGATAGTTCAGCGCACCTAGTTAGGATTCGAACTCAAACCTCTTGGTCACCGGAAAACCAAACTAGACTAGCTTAAAATATATTCATGTAGTCATAATAAAAACATAGGAGGCTAGTTGGTAATTTGAATCATATTAGTATCTTCGGAACAACCCTTCCTTCTATTAATCTTGAAACCAAGCCAACAGATTCAACTTTCAGTCTTTTATCTTCTAGTGGTACTCGGTTTTGTTTCATTAATTATATTTTATCCGTTTGCAGTGAATGTAAAGTTATCCCGGTATAAAAAAATTCCCCATTGTCGATGAATTCAGTTAGTCCGATACTCACTTAATACCATTCCGCCACGCCAGTTTTTTTTATATAGTTTCCAATGGTAAATACATATCTAAAGGACTTTGTAAATCGAATTTCATCGGGCAACATGGTAAACTCGAAACGTCGAGTGTGTCCCGCGCCCTTGACAGACTCGGGCCGAACGTGTAAACAGGAACAGCTCTCTGTACATCGTGTAAAACACGTGCGTGCCCACACACACACACACACACACACACACACACTCACACTCGACCTAGCACCCTCTTCTCACAGTTACAAACAACCCCCACTCTTTTCCCCCCTATCGATAGTGGAGATGACGCTACATAACATGCCAGATAGCACCTATAGGGGAGGGGGGAAAAGGGGGTGTTTTGTGTCAGTCGTAGTAATCCTGCCTGCTTTTACCTTTCATCTCTTGATCCGTCGCCTCGTGTGTTATGTGGTTGCATCGACTCGGTGGACAGGGGAAAGATCATCACTCTCTGTGAAGTAACCGCATTGAGAGGTAAAAAAGGGGGAGGATCAGTATTGCAAAGAGAGACAGGACAATGGCGGTCCACCGTCACATGCCACCAAGTGGGGGGAGAAGGGGAAAGGTGGAGATAAAAGGGGCGGGCTGGCACGGGTTCGTTTCCTAGGTCGTTTCTTTAGTTCTTGTTATAGGTATAAAAACATACTAATAAACAAACACAGGATTTTGATACGAATGACCTTTTAGAGAAAAAAACACAGTAAAGCGTCGATAATCCAGAATAAATCGGAAGATTGTCCGGATTCAAAAAAATAGCATATTATGCACAACAAATACATTTAAAAACAATCATATAGTGTGCATACAGCAGAGAGAATGTATGTATTTGAAGGATTCTGCAGTATATTACTTACAAGATTGTAATACAATAGGTGTACTATTTAAAACTAAACTAAACGGTGAGCTGTATGTGTAACACTTGAAAGTGGACGGGGTTTGGAGAAGATGCTGATATTATTTTGAGAACATTTCGTACTCATTTATTTTAGTGCAAGTTTACGTAAATATATCGCTGCATAAAAATAATTAAGTAAAAAACTTAAAAAAAAACGCATGCTTATATAGTTCCGGACTATCTAGCTTTTACTATACGAACATATATTTTTGCTGTCAACAATGAAAACATTATATTATATTATTAGTGTGATTTTATAGGTAGTGATATAATCAAAAGTGACAGCTGCATATCACTTGACGTGATGTATGAATATGTAAAAGTATTATTATTATTATTAGCACCGCGTCTTACTACCTGTTCGGGTTATACGCACTTACGCTAATGTGTAATGGTGGGGTGATTGTGAGATGAAATGGAGGACCTACAGTTTAACGTGGAATCCGAACCACGGTGGAGGCCTGGCATTCCCCACATTTACAAGATGTCTTGTCAGAGCTGAAGGAAGGGTTTGGTAATCAGATAAATCTGTGCCAGGACTGAGGATTGAACCCCAGCCGCCAGCACAGAAGTCTGACACCTTACCCCTAGACCGCCAGGTCTCCGACACGTGAAAGTAGATCTGGTAGCTTTACTATTTGTTATATATGTCCATTCCTAAGCAAATTGTTGTATTCAAACACACATTCATATAGACATTATGTTGAATATAAAATCATTATGAAAATAGTAATTTTAGCACTGTAGCTTATTACCCGTTCGGGTTATGAGCTTAATATAGTATTTAAGTATATGTCAAGTAAATATCTTATTTAGTTTTAAAAAGGTTAATTAAATGATGTGACTTGTTTTAGCGGTATTAACTTTCCATGTATCAGAAGAGGGAAGGGGGTTCAAAATGGCATGAGATAAGTTCGCGTGGCTCGTCAAATTTGGAACTGAAACCCGAGACTAGGAATAGAGGGTCAGAATAATAGAACCGGCACCGGTAGGACCTTAGGACCAACAACTCGCTAGAAAGTACACCATGTTTCATCGGAGGAAGAAACTACGGGGTTTTAGAATTGCGTAGGGACGGGAAGGGGGTAGACCGCACAGCTTGACGATCCGGAACAGTTTTTATAACATAGTTCAACCTATCATGAGATGTACACCCCCCGTACATCGGTCGCACAGGCTCGCACTGATATACTATCACAATGAATAACTTAAAAACACGTTACTGAACTTTGTTCAAAAAGTATGTGTGCTTTGTCTCTTGTAACGATGGATTTTAAACCGACTATACAGAACGTGATGCCTAAATCACGATTATAACACGGTAGTGACGCCATAACTATTTCAGTGCTAGTGGGTTTCAATCTTACCTCGGTGGGCTGGGGTTCGAATCCCTCTGCGAATTAATATCATTCATCTTGCTCACCTTGTGTCGTCAGAATAGTAGTTGTAAGTTACGGTTATTCAGAGGAGTAGAACCAAAAGTTAAAAACCAAATTGTTGTACGTCAGTGAGTTGAAATAACCCCCACATTCTGAATTGTGTTGTAATATGTGTGGTGAAGGACTTTCAGGCACTTGCGGGTGGTCCACACAAATAGCTATAGGTATGGAACGTGCACTTTCAGAACCAGATGAGATTAGCACGCGACTTACAAACTAACTCAATATTGAAATAATCAACACTTACGCTATAGCTAGTTAAATCCATGAAATAGAAGGGCAAATCCCAATTTTTTTTTCATCATAGTCCTTTGGCCTTACCTTAAATATAACTTAAGGCTTTTATTGAGTAGACACTCGCTCTACCAAATGAGCTTAATTTTCTGATAATGTTGCAGTGCAAATAATATAGGTTTACTTGTTTGACCATCGTTTGATCCAGCTTCATTTATTCCTAGTCTCCGAGATTAAATGTGCAATATGCTAGGTTTAGTTCAATTACTTTTTATCCACTCAGATTATAAATAACTAGGGTCTTATAACTTAACTGTCCGCACCGGTGGGCATGTGAACAATTCCTCAGTCACGTACGTCTTTCTTGGTTTGTAAGTGACGAAGAGATCGGGGTTTGAATCTCATCTAGGTGAAATGAGGTGCTTGTTTCCAAACTCGGCTACCGCTTCTTCTATATCATAAGTTTCTCATTCTTATCACATTAGTGCAAACATTTGGATATCCCAGACGACTAAGACGTGAAGTAAAGTGAAAACAAAACAAACCTTAATTTGCTTGGGATATGGATTTTTTTTGCTTTAGTTAAAATATTCCATAAACTAATGTTTGACGCCTCGCACGCTAGTAGAACCACAAAATCCTCGCCAGTATTTACATTACTCCCCTCACTATTTTCTCTATGGTCGACGAATCCACATAGTTCATTCCTCTCTGGCACCAAATTATCCTGGCCCCAGTGGCCTGCCTGTCTTTACTATGGATAGAGCGTATTATGACATCAATTATTTATGTGCTTGCATTTACACTGGGAGAGTAAATTTAGACGCGTCGGTGGAGATATTTTGTACTAATGCAAATTTTATGTGAAGTGATACGTTATACCGTTATTATATATATAGTAGATACTTTAATAACTCCCTTCATTTGTATATTTGTGTTTGTCAGGAATACGTGGCTTGAAATTAAACCATGAAAGTTTTGAAATTAAATGCAAAGGCCGTAATCTACATGCCAAAAAATGATATTAGTATATTCCGATTGGACAGGGTTTTAAAATAAATGGTACGGTGCAACGCATACACTTTTTCCCACTTTAATCTTAAAATATACATTTTCTAAAAACTCGTAAGAGTTGCGAAACGAAATAATATAACACTGTTGTAGAAACATTACACGAAAAATAATAAATGAAATAATATACAATGTTACTTACTTTCTCTATGGCATTGGGAACTAGGAACAATGTTACAGAAAAAGTGAGAAAAGATAGACATCTTTGTCAACCGAAGAGCATAAGAATCACATTCTTTTTCAGAGACCTGAATTATTAAGAAGTATAATTTATTTGTTTATATCTCAGATATCATTATTGGATTTATGAAAATATATTTTAAATAAAAGATGTTTATTTTTAATAGTACTAGCCTACAACTTTACAGTAATAAGTTATTTCGTATATCAAGTAGTTTCGGAGAAATGATGAATATTGAAAAATTTCTTCATATAAAATACCCTCAAAGTCATTTTTGATGAGAAAAAGAGAATTTACATCTTATTTATAATGATAAACAATGTCTAGATTTAAAATTAAATCAAAATAATTAGAGCGAATTTTGAGAAATCGATTTGTTTCTCTCTCTTTGCCCTTCAGTAAACTACCCTTAAATTTAGGGTCCAATATATAATCCCAAAAACCCCTCGGGGCATATTATGAACACCCCAGATACTATGTTTTAGCCCAATCGATAAAATAGTTTTGGCCTTAGCCCGAGGTACAGACAGACCTACGGCAATGCGAAAACCACTATTTTGGTTATCGAAATTTATCAAAATCTTGAGTTCGATTTTTTGTTAACAATCACAATGCTTTCTCTCAAAGCTGTCGAAAGAAGGTAAAAAATGTAACGTGTTTCAATTTTACTTTGTGCAAAATAAAAAGTGTTTAGAAATAGCAATATGTTTTCGTTAAACCGCTCTGCAAACAAATCTGAATATGGTCAGAGTTTATATTAGTATTAAGATAAAAGATAAAGTGAAAAAAATAGCAGTGTTTAAATTAAATATTAATAAACAGATTGTGATATGAAATGCACAACCAAATAGAACATAAACTTCAAAATTAATTCTGTACCGACCAATCCTTTCAAATTCACGTAACATGAAATAAATATAAAAGGGTGGGATTTAAGTGGGTTTTTTCCTTCAATAAACAGCCGCTTGTAGAGAAAGAAAACGACCCTTTTAAGATGAGGGCTAGTCTTTTAAAAGAGAAAGGGTTTTTTTCATGCGGTTTTTTAGCGACTCTGAAAGAAAAGAATAGGGTGAGATTTTTGTTGTTTTTTTCATCTGTCGAACAAGACCACCATTAGCTTTGTCTCGCTGTTTGTGAGAAGTGATTGATCGTGACTGGAGGTGCGCTAGAGTCGCGTGACGTCATGACTGGTGCTTTCGTAATTCTTTCTGCTCGCTCTGCGATATATCAGAATATCTCAGTTTAACCGTTAGTTTCAAAATACTTAATATCAGTTTAAATTTGATAAGGGTAGTTTTGGCTAATTAAATAAAAACCCTACATTATTTGGTGAAAATGTTTAGTTGGAATATTCAACATAGGGCTTCTAAGCACGCTCAATCTATCATTGTCAGGACATTACAGAATTGAACCGGGTTCCTCTAGATCGGTCGCTCCAATCAGTTCAGCTCCGATACTTTTTAATAAATTAGAGTTTGCTAGAGATAATTAGATGTGCTCGAAAACATAAACATAATGGCTATGTTTTATGGCTGAAATTCTAAATCTTGCGAAGATATTATTGAATATAATACTAACAAACCCATGCGCGAAAATTGCAATACTTGGGTGAAAAGAAAATCGTTGATAACGACTTTTTCCTAAACTTAAAAAAATATTTATTTTTCTCATATGAATAAAACATGACATGAGTAGCAAAACAAAACAATAAAGGAAACAAACTTTCCATAGAGATTCCAAGGTCAATTCTATTTTTGCTACACTGCATATTTAAATTAAGAATAAAACTACGACATTTAAGGCAACATCGGTGGGCTTGTTAATGAGTATTAGGTCACGATAATAAATTATTACACTGGAATATTTTTCCCCGTAAGATATTAAATGAGATGGGGGGAAGGGGAGCTGGAAAGTAAAGGATCTCCTCTGGGTGGTAGTAAGTGTCGTCGAGTCCTCGCTGTGGTGTCACTTGTAAATATGTTCTTTGGGAGCCCGGCGTGATGATGACAAACGAATTTTATTTATATTTAATTATAAAATCAATTGACCTAGCATATTTTTTTGTATTTAGCGTCTTACTACCCATTTGGGTTATACGTTTAAGTACTAATTACGCTAATGGATTGGGAATGGGAAGGTTGAATTTAGAGGAAGTCAACTCATATTTGCGTGGAGGGAGAGTGGAAAAGCATTTAGGAAAACCACCCCCAGTTAACCCGACCGATATTCGAACCGCAATCTCCCCATCCTTGTCAGTCCAGCTCAACTCGACTAGCGCGTTAGCTAACTACGCCACCGAGGCGGGTCGAGAATAATTATTATTTGTGTATATACGACAGTTTAAACTAGATAGATTAGCGCGTCACGGACAGTTTTATTGCAAGGTTTAATATCGAGTAATATTTAGAAAAATCAATATTTCGCGGACCATTTCCACAGTAATGTTGTGTAACGAATTTAAATTTGAGAGATCCATGTTTCGCGGATCGTTTCCTAGGAAGGTTGGAAGTCGAATCAAGAGAGAAGCCTTTTTTACAGATATATAGATTGAAAGAAATCATTCTGGAATATTCTTTCTTCATTTAGGTTGCACCATGTTTGCATCATGTTATTGTTAGGTTCCACAAGAGAGATAGAGAAAGATGTTCTCGAAGTTATACGGATATTCCGTACAGGGAGTGGGCCACGGTGCAGAGAATGTCTCCACCGGAGTGGGCCACGGTGCAGAGAATGTCTCCACCGGAGTAGGCCACGGTGCAGAGAATGTCTCCACCGGAGTGGGCCGCGGTGCAGAGAATGTCTCCACCGGAGTAGGCCGCGGTGCAGAGAATGTCTCCACCGGAGTGGGCCACGGTGCAGAGAATGTCTCCAACAGAGTAGGCCGTGGTGCAGAGAATGTCTCCAACAGAGTAGGCCACGGTGCAGAGAATGTCTCCAACAGAGTAGGCCGCGGTGCAGAGAATGTATCCACCGGAGTAGGCCATGGTGCAGAGAATGTCTCCAACAGAGCAGGCCGCGGTGCAGAGAATGTCTCCAACAGAGTAGGCCGCGGTGGAGAGAATGTCTCCACCGGAGTAGGCCGTGGTGCAGAGAATGTCTCCACCGGAGTGGGCCACGGTGCAGAGAATGTCCCCACCGGAGTGGGCCACGGTGCAGAGAATGTCTCCAACAGAGTAGGCCACGGTGCAGAGAATGTCTCCACCGGAGTGGGCCGCGGTGCAGAGAATGTCTCCACCGGAGTAGGCCGCGGTGCAAAGAATGTCTCCACCGGAGTGGGCCACGGTGCAGAGAATGTCTCCAACAGAGTAGGCCGCGGTGCAGAGAATGTCTCCAACAGAGTAGGCCGCGGTGCAGAGAATGTCTCCAACGGAGTAGGCCGCGGTGCAGAGAATGTCTCCAACAGAGTAGGCCGCGGTGCAGAGAATGTCTCCACCGGAGTAGGCCGCGGTGCTACAATGTCTCAATACTGGTTCATATCTAGATTAGTACCCACCACGTTAACGGTTGCATTTCACTTCTTGTTCTCCGTTAATGAGGTCAGGGTTCGAGCTTGCTTGTTTTTCATTTGGAATAGATGGCTAGTTCTGGAGTTGGAACACGACAAATAAAACGTATAATTAGTATGGGAGAGTTTCTTGCTTTTCAAATATTTTTTTTCCTCCACCGCGTCTGTCTACCAATTTGGGATGGACGCATTTCTAATATGATAGCACAATATGGATGATTAAGGTAGAATTTAGAGGAAATTTACGTGCATTTATGTGGAGAGAGGGTGGTAAACCATTCAGGAATAAAAACCCTCGGTAGAGCCGGCTAGGATTTAATCCCCAACCTCGCAGTCATCAGGTTAGACGAGCCTGATATTTGCCCAACTTGCCCCCCAATGAAGGTGTTCACTATAGGCCCCTACAAACATTTATTTCCCAGTTGACTTCTGTGGTCCTGGGGTAAAGTGCTCGCTTTAGGGCCCGATGCTCATGGGCTTAAGCCAACAAGTGTCGACGGATATTTCTTGAGCGATACAGATTCGTAGCACAACTTCCTTCAGAGGGGAAGTAAAGCCGTATCACAACTTCCTTCAGAGGGTAAGTAGATTCGTAGCACAACTTCCTTCAGAGGGGACGTAAAGCCGTATCACAACTTCCTTCAGAGGGTAAGTAAATTCGTAGCACAACTTCCTTCAGAGGGTAAGTAAATTCGTAGCACAACTTCCTTCAGAGGGGAAGTAAATTCGTAGCACAACTTCCTTCAGAGGGTAAGTAAATTCGTAGCACAGCTTCCTTCAGAGGGGACGTAAAGCCGTATCGATCGTGGCATGAAAAGACCCCTGCAAGGTATGATGAAAATACCCTTCTCTGCAGAATTGGTAGGCTCTTTCGCTCTAGCTTATGGAAACTATCGTGTAATGATACAACCAGTCGGTTCAGAAAATGCACGCTAATACCTCAAATAAATACATGTTTACATGATTAATTAACTATAGGTTTTTATTTGTATTTATAATGATAATGGTTGCCATAAATCAATTCGTTTGTAAATAATAAACATAATTCCTTCTGTTTTTTCGAGTCTCTAACCATACGCATGAGGGGGTGAGATCTCTTGTCAGCTAAGGACCCAAAAGAATGAAGGGGTGTTCAAGCTATACTTATTTTTGATGACAATGAGGGAGGGGGTCAGAACAATGCTTACGTAAGACAGAGAAAGACGGGAAAATTTGAGGGAGGGTGCATCGCAAGCCGCTTGGACTTCGGACAGCAGTGAAGTTGCCGAGTGGCTAAACGAGGAAGAACCGGAGAAGTCTATAGAAGTAAGCCAAAACCCCAAATAGAAACATAATAATTGGAAGTGTTGAGACGTGGATACAAGGATCGTTGTCATCGGATTAAATGGAGTTTATGTGTTTGTTTTCTATAAATATAATATTCATGTTTTCCTATTCACTAATAATACTTTTTTATAACTTCAATTAAAATTCAGGTAAAATTTTAAACTTTTATAATGTAATAACTCGTTTTATTTTACCTGTTCAATAAATTTAAATTCATTGTATAGCAATGTTAATTATCAATTATTTCGAAATATTAATTTGCACCTCTTTGTTAATAACTACCAGCACTTATAAATTGCTTGAATTTTTAATTTATTTTCTCAATGCGTCTTACTACAGTAAGCCCACGGCTTCTTTGGTGCTGACTGACAGCTCACAGCTGACTTCTGACAGTCAACATTTAGGTATATATCTAAATTTTGACTGTCAGAAGTGACGGCCTATAAACACATGTTTTTACAGATAATATGGTTCGGCATAGGGATACATAATTTGGTCTAGTAACTTTTCAAAGCTGTCAGTTACCACCAAAGAAGTCATGGGGATACTGTACCTGTTCAGGCTATAGGCTAAATTGCATGAACAAAATAATGGTTATTCCTGTCGACAGATGAAAAGAAGTTGACAAATATTACGTAAGAATGCNAAAATTGCCAAAAATGTACTCCCGTAATACTTGAACACCCCCTAAGTCAAGCTATTTTATGTTAAACAGGAAATCAAATAAAAAGTTTCCCTTTGAAAAAAAAAAGGGGGGAGTTAAGTGTAAAGAAGTATTTTTGAAGCTTGTTCTGGTCACGAGGGTGTGTGAGTGTGTGACAATCTGCCTTGTGGTGGAAGGTTAATTAAGTCTTGGTCTGTGCAATCAGCTGGCTTCACTGTTTGACATCTTCAAAGAGCCTCTCTTCTCTCCTCCCCCAGCCAAGAGCCGTGGTCCAGTCGAGGGGTGGGGAAAGTTGTTTTTTCATGGCGTGGAGCGTCTGGCGAGCGCGTTGGCCACTATATTTATGGACGCGTGGATTTGTCGTGTGGGGAAAATACGGTATGATAGAATGGAATGAAAACTTTGCATGGCATTAAGTAGCCTTGGTTTTCGACTATACTGCGTTCACACTATTAAAAACAAATATTCTAAATTTTAATTTTGGTAAGGAAGGTGATATTTAACAATTTAATGAGGTATCGAATAAGCTTTAAAATAGTTATTTACAATAAGTTATTGGATCACATCGAACTATCAAGCTGTAGCTATAATAATAATAATAATAATAATAATAATAATAATTAATGGCACGACAGAATTACAAAAACATTCTTATATTATAGGCTACTTGGAACAAAATGTTCGGAAGTTGGATTTCGGTAATCTAACCCGAGGGTTTTTTTCAAAAAATATTATTTTTCATGTAAAATGGACTCCAGATACAAATTCCAAACAAAATCTTTGCAGCTACTTTAAAAATATTTCATTTGTTTATGGAAAACTTGATCAATATGCTAACCATAATCACCCTTTTCCCTAAAAACAAGCAGGCCCTACGTACACAGTTTTATTGGTCATGACAAACACACTCCCCAAATATACATTTACATTTCAACATATTTGAAAAAATCAGTCATCAGTAAACTACTCTTAATATAAGAGCTAGAGTCAAAATGAGAAATGTCCCGCGGTACAGCCATAAATTATCTCAATTTCAAGTTAAACCCGCTTCGGTGGCCACGTTATCTAACGCGCTACTTTCGTGTTGGACTATACTGTTTAAGACGGGGAGATCGGGTGCAATCAGGGTAGTTTTCTAATTGGTTTTACACCCGCCCTCCAGGCTAATTCGGGTGCATTTTCTCTCAATTAAGCCTTCCTAATCCCTAACCTATTAATGTAACTAGTACATAGGCATATAGCCCGAACTGGTAGTAAGACACGGTGCTAAAAAAAAGGTAAAGATTAAACATAATCCAAGAGGTCAAAAATTTTCCATATTACAATTCTTTATCTTCAGATGAGATAGTAGAAAGTGTATTTGATAGAAATATAACTGACAAATATGAATAAGATAATGTTAAAATAGATTAATATTGACTTAAACATGGAATAGGCTAACGTGTCACTCTCTTGTTGGACTTGATTGCATGTAATAAGGGTTCGAATGCTGGTCGGGTACAATGAGGGTGTTTTTTACTAAATGTTTTCAGACTCTTTCTCCAGGCTAATAAGGTGAACTGGCGGTCTAGGGGTAAGGTGTCGGACTTCTGTGCTGGCGGCCGGGGTTCAAACCTCGGTCCCGGCACAGATTTATCTGATTGCCAAACCCTTCCTTCACCTCTGACAAGACATCTTGTGAATGTGGGGAATGCCAGGTCTCCACCGTGGTTCGGATTCCACGTTAAACTGTAGGTCCTCCATTTCATATCACAATCACCCTACCATTACACATTAGCGTAAGTGCGTATAACCCGAACGGGTAGTAAGACGCGGTGCTAATAATAATAATAATAATAATAATCCAGGCTAATGTGGGTATATTTCCTCTAAAATTCTACCTTTCTCATATCTATTACACTAACGTAATTAAAATATGCGTTTAGCCCGAACGGGTTCGACAACTTGGTGGAATACAAAAGTTTGTGAGTTAATTTAAGAAATATTTTAAAATTTAAGCATAAAACTGAGAACAATTATTAAACTTGTATTCATTATCACACTTTTAAATGTTACATTATCAGATATTATTAAGGTTAGGTGTGATGGTTAAGTAAGTTATGAACACATTATTCGATTAATAAAAATGACAAATAATGTTAATGATTGTATTTATATATTCGATTGTTCCCTCTCTCCTTTGTGCATGCCAGGCGGAGCTCTACATCTAACTATATATTACCTATCTTCATGGTTCAGAGGTTAGAATGGTCATGAAGACCTTGGTTCATCTCTCGGTGATATATTTACCCATCTCTTAGAGCAAACAGCGCTCTAGATGGGTATACAAGTATTGCACTCGTGACCACAGTCGAGTGATTACTAGTACTATGACACCACTCTAAGAAATGTTGGTTCGAATTCCACTGAGGCCTAAAACGTGAAGTCAGGCTGTATAAAAGTAATTCGGATTTCACTTTAGATCTAATATCAAGCGCTAATAGCCCCCCTCCCTCCCTTGCATGCTAAGCAACTGTAAAAAAAAGTGTGTATTTAGAGTGAACTTTCTGATCAATGCAATAGTATATCAGCACACGACTCACAAACTAACTTAATTCTACATAATCCATTCCACTGGCTGTCCGGAGAATGATTTTTGACTGTGAAAGGGGATTCCCTGATTTTATCAATGATACATTTGTCAGCCCTGTCGGGAATCGAGCCCGGGTCCCTTAGCTCAATATGCAGACATACTAGCAATTGAGAAGAGGTGTAATTTAAAATTACTGCTTTCATCCTGAACAAATAATAAGATGCGGTGCTAAAAAAAAAGTTTAAAAGACGGTCTTTGTTTAAATATAAGTAAGTTAAGTGGAATTATTTCAATGCAATTAGTATTTACAAGAGTATTCAATAAATGAACGATTATCTAAGTAAAGTTGAGGAAAACTATTTAATAATAACATTTTATTTATTTATTAGGTGTTCTGTCTTACGACAGATCCATTCCTTTTGTCAGTGAAGTTAAACCGCAAATGTGCTTTGTCTTCTGGCCTTGAGCCCTTGTAATTTTCTTATTTCCTTTATGTCATCCAATATTTGAATATTCCTTCTTCTTAAGCTCTGGATCTGTCCGATCCAGTTTTCTTTGTACCGAAGAATCACATCCAAAAGGTGACCTGGCGGTCTAGGGGTAAGGTGTCAGACTTCTATGCTGGCGGCCGGGGTTCAATCCCAGGTCCCGGCAAAGATTTATCTGATTACCAAACCTTTCCTTCACCTCTGACAAGACATCTTGTGAATGTGAGGAATGCCAGGCCTCCACCGTGGTTCGGATTCCACGTTAAACTGTAGGTCCTTCATTTCATCTCACAATAACCCTACCATTACACATTAGCGTAAGTGCGTATAACCCGAACGGGTAGTAAGACGCGGTGCTAATAATAATAATAATAATAATAATAATAATTATTATAATAATAATAATAAACAACACATCCAAAATGGTTCTCTTCCCACCCACTATTCTTAGGACATCTCCATTTGTCACCCTGATTGTCCACCTGATATTCTCAATTCTAATAACGCGAATAAACATGGTAGCGGCTTTGAGCGTGTAAACATAGTTTCCACATTGATATTGACGCAAATCTGTCGTAATCAAAGTTAAATTATAACCCCCCGCCCCCTCACAAAATACCATTTGAAATGCCACGCAGGGGATTATAGGTTTGGGAAAGCAAAGTTTGACATTCGCATTGTGATGAGGCTTGCACAGTCACGTCGGCTCGTGCGTAGCAACACTTAATTTAGAACGACAGTTACATTCGTATATTTATTATGTTGTAAATATATATATATACACCTAAACAGCACCCGCGGTCACATGAGGCAAAGCGTCAGTTTCGCAATTTACTGGATTGCCTGTCACAAGGAGTTCAAGACCCCAATTTCGGCTAGGTAAACTGGGTTCTATTTTTCCATCCTCTTTCCAAAGTAATATGGGTGGACCTAAAACTACCCAACTCATTTTTTACCCATTGAATTAAGTCATTACTAACCTTGTGTTATCAATAACGGGGGGTTCGAGGTTTGAATCCCGGTTGGATGTAAGGATGATGGTTTGATCTAAATGTTTTCCCCATATCTTTATGTATTCACGCAAATGCGGGTACACTTACTCTAAACTCAACCTTCCTCATCCATAACATTAGTTTAATTAGTGCATGTGTGTATAAACCAAACGGTTAAGCAGCTTCACATTACTGGAGTTTTAACATAACTATAACTCACAAACATGTTCAAATGGGATTACGTGTCTAAATTAACTTTTCTCGCTGTTTTTTTTACTCCTATCTACCACTGGAGTGGGTCGCACATGTTACAATAAGAGAGTCACGGGATTAATTCTCAACATGACATAGAAATATATCATTAGTGAGATTAAAATTATTACTATTTTCCAATTAAAATGTTTGCCCAAATGATGTTAAGTCGAATCTAGACCAAGTATTGGGAACAGCACAATTGTTTCCTGTGTTGGGGGTAGAGGTGCTGGATAGGGGAGGGGGGGGGTATGGACTAACCAAAACATTTAGAAAAATAAGCTCACAAGGTTCCTAAGTGAAGGAATTTAATTCTTATTTCTATATCAGATCACCCGCACCGATAAGCTCACGGATAATGACGTCAGTCTGCCTATATACCTTTACGCAAATGCAGATACACTTCCTCTAAATCTTTCGTTTATCCTCAACCAGGGTTGCCATTATTCCCTTACTATATCACGCTTCCTGTGTTTTTGCCGGGTTTTCTAGAAGTAGTTGCCAGATTTCCGGGCAGCTTAGATTGACAAAAAGAGTAATAAAATTTCATTTTTCATTGAAGTGATTGGTGGGAAGTCATGTAACTTAAGTTTAAAATAGTATTATTTAAGAGTGATGGGAAAATACATCTTTTGTCGCTTCACAATCCTTGTTTAAAGGGAAATCAATAGAGATGGGACGCTCAAATCCACGATTACTCAAATCCCTCGAGAATTCGAGAATCTCGCAAAAAAAAAAAAAAAAACTTGAATCTAAATATATAGGCTTTAGCTTGAACTCAAAATGCAATTTTTCAAGGATTACATAGATTCGTGTAGTTAGAAAAAAGATGATCATTTAGCTTCATTTATGTAAAAAATAAAAGAACAAAATTTACTTTTGAAGATTCGAGAATTCTAATTTGTATTCGAGATTCGAAAGAAATTTTTTGATTCGGATTAGAGAATTATATGATTTGATCCATCTCTAGTAAAATCTCTGCTAAAATCAGCACGCTTAATTCTTCAGTCCACTTTTTTGTTAATCCAAAGACCTACTATTTTAAACTTTCAGTTAAATATTCTAAATTAACAAATGTTCCAGTATTTTTAATAGATTTTGCAAACTTTCCTGTGTTTTTCAGATACAGAAACCTGAACAGGTAGTAAGATACTTGTGATCGCAGGGTATGGCAGCCCGTCCCCAAACCGAGGTCCCCGGCCAGCTATTAACGTTCCCTCTTGTACTGATAGTATGATGAACAACGTTGCTAACAGTTCTGAAGAAGTCGTGTTATTTCCTCGCAGATGTTCGGATTCTCGGTCAAATAAAAGTATGATTTGTAAATAAGCTTGTTGAGAACAGGCAGGAACTAATCCTGTTGGTTAGAAAACTTTTCTCTCCCATAAAATGGCAACCCTGCTCGCAGTCAAGTCACTTCACTTTTATAAATAAGGAACACAATCTGAAATGACCGCCAAACAGACCGACCACGTAACGCCTTATATTTTACTGTGTACAAATTCAAAGCCGTATTGGTGTGCACGCGGACTAAACGTCAGGTAAATCTATTCGGTTTTCTGGTGACGGGGAGGTGGGGGTTGAAACCCTGATTGTGTGTATTGGTGTATTCTTCCTTAATGGCTTACAACTATCACTTCACGCAAATGCCAGTACATTTTCTACAAAATATGTTTTCCTTCTAACTAAGCTATTAGCCCCCCTCCCCCTCCCCGATCATATTTTAGTACCCGTCCAGGTTACCCGCATAATTAGGTACCGATTACGCTAGTTATCAAGCGACGAGGAAGTTTGAATATAGAGGAAGTGTACCCACATTTGCATGGAGAGAGTGGAAACCCATTTAGTACAAACCAACTGCGATTAGAACCCCGACCTGTTCATTACCAGCAAATCAGACTAAATGAGCTTGTCGTTTAGACCACAGCGTGGAATTATGGTTGGGTTTGATACATAACGTGTAATTAATGATCTGATTTAATGATAAAGGAGGAGGGTAGTTCATCTTACCCAGACGCATAGTCAACATTTAACAATCCTGTGAGAACAAGTGCCAATTTATTATCATGTCATGTGTCCAGAGTATGGACAGTGACAGAGCTATAGTGGGAACAGGACAGTGACAGAGCTATATTGGGAACAGGATTGGAATAAGCTTTTAGAAGATTTAAGACAGTGTTTCTCAAAGTATGTTCCTCGGGCCCCCTGTAGACCGCGGCGTACCACCACATGAATGCAAATTAAATAGTTATTTTATGTATCAGATAAGATTATTTCTGTGAAGATCTAACTGTGGATAGTATGCAAATGCAATAAAACTATTTATCTAAGCTCGATACCAAGTTGTATCACTCTGAATCCAGCTTCACCAACATGAGGTCGGCACGTACGAAGATAACACGGAGAAAATATTTGTACATCTTTTGATTCAGGAGTTGTCTGTTTTTGCCTATTTTCCCAGAAACGTGCATTTATTCGTAAATACTGGCCACCGGAGAATTCAACCTCATAAACATGCAAATGAACGCGTTTTGTTAATGCGAAGTACGTCTCTCTTCTCCGTCATACTAAAAACAAAACAAGAGCGCCTAAAAGAAGAAGCCTAGTAGAGGATGCTTTCCTTTTTACATGCGTGTGTGAAGAGAAAGGCAATCTCTTTGTTAATCAAGCATCGGGCTCTCGAACCGTTCCCATTTGACTCCTTTCTCTCGGTTTAATCATCTCTAAATTGCCAACAAAGTATCATATTGTCTCTAAGGTGGAGTATAATACGAGTGGTAAACGGGGACGTATGAGTTGGAACATGAAGGTTTTTATTGCTTCCGAACAAAGAAGATTTTTTTGATGTACGTAACCTTTTCATCATTGCCTTCCGAAACAAATTGGCAATAATGTTCTGAGACTGTGCGTACGAAGACGCCGCTAGGGGAGGCATTGCGCGGGCGCTCGTGTGTGAAACACGCGTCCTCCACGCGACCTCTGGTCCCCTCCCCCTGATGTTCGGGGAGCCGGGCCGGACTGGAGACTAGCTTCTCTGCAACTTGTTCACCGCAATGAAAACCGTATGCAAACGAGCCAGTGGCGCTACTAGAAGTTTATTTCGGAGGGGGTGAGAGATGTAATGCATCAAAGTTTATTATTTTATTTCTGTACGTTTCTCCGATTTCTAATTTTAGGGTAGCCTTTAATTTGTATAATGAATTGTATACATTTATAACATCTAGTCAAAAGCCAGTTATTAAAATGTATCTCAATCAAACAGTACATCTGCATTCCTGGTCTTACAAAGCTAAATAATTTAGATTTACCCAGTATTTTACACGCAAAGATATAATAAAAATATCGCGTTATTCAATGTTTTCTTATTACATTCTAGACACAACAACTACTAGAGACAAATATGTAAATATTATTCACAAACTCGCATGAACTGGATAAAGAGCTATTTATACTTCTACTTGCTATTTTGAAATTTATTGAAAAAATATCCTAAGTTTCCATAAACGTTCCTTAACTTATCCCTGGATTTTCAAGATTCTTTCTTTTTTCCAGGTGCGTCTCTCAAACCTGTCTAATATTGTTTCATTTCTTTCTGGGCTATCCGCATAATTTTACTAATAGGATAGAGAGATAAGGAATGTAGGATTGAGAAGAAATTTACCAGCATTTACAAGAACGGATGGTGAGAAATATTTTTTGGGGGGAGAATAACATCTAAGTAGCCTAAAATCGCACGGCACTCGAAATCTGACCTTTTTCATCGTTGTCCGACGAGACTGGCGTGTTTAACCATGCGCCCACCAATTCGGTTTATTTATTTTTTAATCTGGGGGAGGGGGTAATGAAATGAAGGGGAAACAAGGCCCAATTTACCTACCCAATTCTCCCCCTAAGTCCGCCACTGTGAGGCTGTGTTCCAGAATAAAACACTGTTATAAACCATTCCATTGCAGCTGTCGTTGCGTTGGCAGTCACAGGCGTGGCGGGAGGCGAGGAGAAGACTAATCTAAAAAACTAACTTGTTTCTATAGTCGTTTCACTTATTTGAAAACACACCAAGGATTTCAGATTTTGTAACCACGTTATTAAAGTTGATAGTTTGGCCCAACCGGCACCCGAAAAAACAAAAAAACAAAACAAATTAAATTCCTACTAAGCCCCAGCTTATAAAGGTAAATGGAATTTAGTCCAGCTAATTTCCATATAACAAATAACACAACAAACCACACAGGGGAAGAAAATTAATTAAAGTGGAATTTTATGGTCTCGTTCGCTTTACCAAAATCGCAAATCACTTAAATAATGGGGCGGGTTTCGGATATTCTAACGGTTCTAAGCGGGCCAGAAAGTCGAGTGACATTAAAAACAGAAAATCTGTAACGTCATGTACAGTCCGACTAAGATAAGGTGCAACTTTTAAAAAACATGCCTTACTAAAACAATTTTCATATATTCATACGTAAGTTTATGTGATTTACAGTTATCACTTTTGATAGGTATTATCAACACATAAAATAACACTAATATCATAGTAAAGATTTATAAATTATTGACCACAGAAAATTTGATTGTATTTTCTAAAAGGTACTTCAAGCGAAGACTTTACCTTAGTTTGTAGCTAAAATAATATTTAATAATATTTAGCACCGCGTCTTACTACCCGTTCGGGTTATGCGCTTTAAGTACTAATTACTCTAATAGATTAGGAATTGGGAAGGTTGAATTAGAAGAAGTGAACCCACATTTGCATGGAGGAAGAGTGGAAAACCATTTAGGAAAAACCACCCTCAGTTCAACCGACCGAGATTCGAACTTCGATCTCCCCGTCCTCAGTAGTCGAGCTCAACACGACAAGCGCGTTAGCCAACTACGCCACCGAGACGGGGTTGTAGCTAAAAGCATAACATTATTATTTCAAATATCTCCTGCACAGACCCGCATCGGAAGGGATTAAAACCGTCAGGCTAATCTAATATTATATCTGTAATATGCAGGTGATGAGTAAACATAAATGATATATGGTCTAATATCTTACTCTAAGATATGGAAAATGTTTAAATATAAGAACAATATAATTATTTTATTTGATCATCTCATATTTTACTCTAATCCCACATTAAATGTATGTACTGTAGCCAATAAAATTATATATAATTAAAACTATTCTAGATATATATATCTATATAATATTAAATATCAGAAATTATATAAAATCAAATCGTGTTTAAGGAAAACAAGGAGCATTATTTAAACCACGCCGTACAGTAGCAATTTAATTTTGTAATACTCAACTTTATTAAGAGCAAATAATTTAGTGTTAACTTACGATTCGAAGCAATCACTAGTTCTTACGATGTGTTTCAAAGAACAAACCAACTCACCTGTAAATAGAGAGAAATAAATTTGTTTGATAAACTAAACACACACAGTAAAATAATATATTGTTCTGTAATACAGACAACATTAGACCAAATTAGACTAGATAAAAGGAGGAACGAAGTACAAAAGGAGTGATAAAAAGGTTGAGGAGAGGAGAAGGAATTGATAATGAGTGAAATATGTTATCGTTTCCTCCGCGTTATTTTATTCATCCGGTTTATACGTGTTTCAATTAAGTTTATAGATTATTGATGAGCTAGCTATAATACACAGGATGTGCACCAACATTTGCGCAGAGAGATAGGGAGAAACTACGTGGAGAAAAACCACACACCCAGCCATGATTGTAGCTCTACAGACAACACTTACGTTACGGTCGTGTTTCATCACTCATCACTTTGAGTTCCATGTTTAACACACTACACAGAAGCTACAATCGTGTTTCAAATAGTTAGGAAATGTACGGGAAAGTGTAATTATGTTTTAGGAAACTCTTTCATATATCTCTAATTGATTACTATCCTCGGAGATGTGTGGGTTCGAATCCTATGCCGGTGCAAAGAGGGTATTTTTCAAAATTTGTTTTTCACTGTGCTTTTTTTTTTCAGGTTCTCTACTTTTTGATAGTGATCTTACTTCACTCTAGGCTAGCTTCCTTAACCTTTACACTGGGATCGAATCGTGACCTTTCTGTAACAACCCTGACATCAATATACGCTGCTGTAATAGATTTGCGAATTATGAATGGGAGACTGATAGACATATTACTTGCAGATTGACGTCTTATTTGGTTCACAGCACCACGTCTCGCCTTGGCCTTTGTTGCAATATCACATGGATTCAAAGCAGGGTTGAAAAAAATAGGATTATTAAAAAAAGTTGTTTTGTATTGGGTTTTATTGGGGGGTTTTGTGGTTTAGTTAAATATATCATGTATGTTATCTAATTATACCAATAATTCAACTATATTGATTATTCGGGATCCAGAGAAACGTATTTATATTTAATATAGTTAGAAAAGGAGTATTAAGAGACATAATAAAGGAAAACAATAATGCAACAATGTAATTCTTGGCAACAATACTGTATAAGCTAGCAGATTGAAAAAAAAAAAAACAGTTTGTGTAGAAGGAATAGAAAGGAGGAGGAGGGGAGACCATGCAACAAACAACTACTGGCAAGCCAGCTGCAGAATTGATTGGTTGCTTTCTTTACTTGAAGATAAAAAGGTAAGAACTTTTGTTATCTCATTTGTTTTTTTGACAAAGTATTATTTCTAGGGCCTAGCATTAATACAGTGTAGGTACCTTAAAAGTATATTATCCCTAATGAGTTGCTATTGAACACATTATTTTGTTAAAACATATTTTATAGCTTAGTCTATTGTAAGAAATCTGTAATTTCAAAACTTGTGTATAGTATTATTATTATTAGTGTTTAGAGGCCCATCGACACAATGAGGTCATTAGGGCCTTATGTGTATAGTACCATATACAAATCAATGTATTATCATTGGGTTTGAGCCAAAAGGTTTTAGACAGAATGACTAGCCATTTTCAAATAATTAGACAATTTTTTGTATGCAAAATAGGCATAATAATAAGTGAGTTTTTTTAAAATAAAACCAGAGTGGTTTTTTTGGGGGCTAGGTAAAATTGTAACAACCCTGATACAAAGAGACATCAAAAATCATTCTTCATAAATTGTAACAACTCTATTTCCAAGTATTTTTTCTATCCCTCTGTGTGTAAAACCCTTTCGTTTAGACCATGGCGTGTTTCAGTTCGCGACCAGCACGTAGAACTCTACCAGTGTCATACACATACAACCACTCAATTAGCACGCCAATGTGTTAAATAATTGAGCATCAAAAAAAAATTGTTTGGTGACATGTCACGAACCGCAGAAACACAACAGTTTCACGAATATAAAAAAAAAGTTTGGTTGAGCTTTGATTTGAACAAAGCTTTGTGGAGCTGACCGCAAGCATGCGTCGAATTCTTGCATCGCTGCATAAATATGTATACTATATTGAAAAAATAGATAGCACACTTTTTACAACGAAACTCGATAAATGTAAACGCAAATAGCACTTTATTTATTGTTGTTTCATTTTTAAATATTTGTTTATTCAAACTAATTTTTACAAATCATATATCTACGATGCTTTAAGAGCTTGAACTATAAATCCTTGTGTCATATTTTCGGATATCACTAAAGTCGCTCTTTATCACGAGGCTCATTCACTTACAAAACTCATAGATATAAAAATCATCAAATATTACGGCTTTCAGCTGCACACGTGCTGATAACGTATTCAAAGTTATAGTTTCGTCACATTCAATATGTCTATGATAATTTTTATTTATCAATTACGTCACGCCATTCTAACCTAAAAACGATTTATTTCTCCATAATTACTCGAGAAATAATTCAACGTTATGTCAATTATTATGACGGATAAATTGTCTTCCGACCCGTGTATTCCGCCACACGTTAGTACTCTTCGTCAAACCTTTTGTAGAAATTATATTTTATAAATAAAACAGTAGCATCGCACACTTTTATGCAATGAAGAATTTGTTTTAACATAATCCTACTTTAAATAGTGACACTCAATTAAAGGAGTATTTATCCTTACCAAAATGAAGCTGATCACAAAGAAACACTAATACACTTAAACACCGAACAAGAGGTAATGTGAACATCTCGATAAACACATCTTTCGCAGCACAATAAATAAAAGAAAAGGCCTGCCCTACCGTTGGGACAGCCGCTTGAGAACTAAAGAAGGATAGACAAGCTACAACTGAACTCACTATGACGGGTCGAAGGGAGGGGGGGCGATCAAGTTGTTAGGCGGGGTGGGGGAGGGGAAACGAACTAGAGTAGAAGAGGAGCTTCGCCACCTGCGAGGGAAACCAGAAATATAACCCACTGGCGGCAAGAAAACAAGTCCAACAAGAAAGAAATGGTGGTGGTGGCTGGTCGCGCGCCATTGAGGGAAGGTAGTAGCGAGACAGGTTAGCCTGACCCCTCATCACCTGCTCTTTTGATTGCTAGACACTGAAATAATCCTTCACACGCGCGTTGTTATTGATCCTAGAGTCTGCAATATACTGCCTTATTGTACTGCCATCGGCCCACCTGCATGACGGCAGGTGAGTCATCAGGTGCTAAACAGGTGATGCATTGTGTCGATAAAACTAAAAACCTTCTATTGAATCAAGCGGTATCAGGTAGTTAGATATTATTTTATAAAATCGGATCAACGAAGGACAAGAATATTTTTAATTCGGGATTTTAAGACACTTTCAGAGCCGTCTCATTGAATCATCCATCAACCGACCTACAAACTAACTTAAGGTGTGGTTGTAGGGAATGCGAGAAAAGGCAAGTGTTTTTGCAGTTTTATATGGCAAATTTTCGTTGTTGCCTAAAATAAATAAAATATCGCTCCAATATAAATAGTTTAATTTTATTAACATTGTGATATAAACCATTGTTAAAGGTCTGTAATGGGCATAGTGGCATTAGACGACACTCTTTTTTAATTAAGAGAAAATGTTACTAAATTACAGGACACCCTTGACCGATATTCAACATCTGT
The DNA here is from genome assembly GCA_901482245.1 of Timema douglasi. Lineage (NCBI taxonomy): Eukaryota > Metazoa > Arthropoda > Insecta > Phasmatodea > Timematidae > Timema > Timema douglasi. The sequence goes on from CABEEJ010000463.1 coordinate 50,692, forward strand.
TGAGGTAACCATGTGAAGGAGATTAAAATCTTATGTTTTTACTGGATAAATATTTGATTTATTTTGACCAAACAAATGTTTTGAAATAAAAACTGCAAAACACATTATATCACGTCCCCTAAACCCCCACCTTAATTCTAGAACACACACAAGTGTCAGATCCTCACTGTGGAAGGATCGGGAAAGCTCACGTTTACCCTTGATTGTGTCATGTTGGTAATCGAACCTGGGACAGTTATCTCTTTAGGCAGATGCACTATAGACTGAGATACGTTATCGCACCACAAGGGCCATAAGGACATCACAGAAGAAATGAACCTCATCTAATGCAGCGACAGGAAAATAACGGGTAGAAAACCACTCGTGGCGAAATCTGTTGGCTTTATGATCTTCTGAGATGAGTTAGAAGGTGTATAAATAACTTCGATCAAAAGGACGTGAGTCCAAAACCAAAGATTTATTTTAGTTTCTTATCGTCAATAATTTTCTATCGCTGAGTCTTACTTAACTTACTACCTGTTCAGGTTATAATCATTTAGGATTTTAAATCTTTTTTCCTTTAATTTATTTGAGGTATTTAACGTTCACTTTCAACACATTAACTTAAATCGAGAACAACACGCTTCGGTGGCCGCATGGTCACAGGCGCTACTCTCACACTAGACTATACTGCCAATGACGGAAAGAATGGGGTTCGAATCTTGATCAGGTGTACTTAGGGTGGTTCTCCACTCTCCCTCCACGCAAGTGCGGTAGCACTACCTCTAAATATAACCTTTACAACCCCATAAAACCATTAGCGTAATTAGTATATAAGTGTATAACCTGAACTGGTATTAAGACGCTGTGTTAAAAAAAAACTCTGGGACAGACACAACATCCAGCCCCCAGCCGTTAATTCATCACTGTTAAAGGGGGAACCTTCATTTCACCAGTGATATTTCTCGACCATGCCAGGAATTGAGCCCGGTACTCTTAACTTACTAGACAGGCACACTACCGACTGAGTTAAGGTGTCGGACAATATATGGTAACTACTCTGGTTGGGTAGGGATAGTGAAGGAAGCATTTTAGAGGTAATCTACCCACATTTGCGTGGAAGGAGAATGGGAAACCATTAGTAATTATCACCTTCAGTAAACCTGACTAGAATTCGAACCTTGGTCTCCCCATCATCAGCAGCCCAGTCTAACACGAGGGTGATGTTTTAGACCATTCCGCCCCTGAAGAGGTTTTTATTAGTGATCAAACGTAATGATTCTATCAATACCGCTTGATACCGGCTTGAAAATGCAACTGAGCACGTCTAGAACCGAATTGTTGCAATATCTAGGTCAATATATTAAATTCAGAGCAGGTGAAACAAACCCATCTGGTTTGGTCGTACGGATAATATAGCGGAACTTGATTCAAAATTACGTGGTTGGATTCCCAGCCGGAGGTAATGAACTTAAAGGCATTGTTGTGTTCAGATTTCTCAGACGTGACATTTTTTTAAAACCCTACCATAGTTTTCTTTCAATTTTTTCCATATAAAGTGGTAGAGTGAACAAATTTAGAAATCTACTGCTCAAACTCAGAACCAAAAGTAGCAATTAAAAACTTTTTAAAAAAAGGCTTTATATTTTATTACACTTTGAGTGACAACTGATTGTTATTCAAGCTCCGTATTTTGGGGGGCAATGCCAACTGCAAGCATCTAAAGGAAATTGAACACATTACTTATAAAATTACACAAAACATCGAATATTACTAAAACGATGTCTCCTCCAAACACACATCTCCGGTACAGTATGGTGATGGCCGCCCCGTTTGAAGCCATTCCCGACAGGAAACATACAACTCTTCTGAGGAGCAGTCACTCGGGAAAGTATTGCTGGAACGTCTCGAGAATTTCAATTATTGCAATCCCAGCTGTGGGAAAGAGACAGAGTCTCAGTTTTGATGTGTTTTGGAAGTGTCACTCCCTGCTACAGTTCGATTTTCGTACGAAAAGACTTATATGAAAGTTAGAAAAGCTAATAAATAATACTTTACTTGTTCATTCGTCAATCCATGTGATCTGCACACAGCTTTCGATCGTCGATGGGAACAGAAATGTATGGATATAGTAGGAATGTGTGCTTGAAATAAAATTATTGATAATATATATAAAATTGTTATTTAATCTACATATTTTCTAAATAATTTTTATTTAACACCGTGTCTTATTATTATTATTATTATTATTATTATTATTATTAGCACCGCGTCTTACTACCCTTTCGGGCTATACGCACTTACGCTAATGTGTAATGGTAGGGTGATTGTGAGATAAAATGGAGGACCTACAGTTTAACGTGGAATCCGAACCACGGTGGAGGCCTGGCATTCCCCACATTCACAAGATGTCTTGTCAGAGGTGAAGGAAGGGTTTAGTGATCAGATACATCTGTGCCGGGACCGAGGATTGAACCCCGGCCGCCAGCATAGAAGTCTGACACCTTACCCCTAGACCGCCAGGTCACCTACAACACCGTGTCTTACTACCCGTTTGAGTTACACGCTTATGTACTAATTACGCTAATGGATTTAGGTATTAGGAAGGCTATGTTTAGAGAAAGTGTATTCACATTTGCGTGCAGAGAGAGAGAGAGAGTGGAAAATCATTATGGGAAATCATATTCAGTACGCCTGACTGAAATTCGAACCTCGATCTCCTCGTCATCGGCAGTCTAATCTACTGAGAGAGTAACGACTTAGACCATGTGGCCATCGAAGCGTGTCTTAGTAGTAGGCCCTACCCCCACACTCGTTTCCTTGTTAAATGATTTGCTATCTCCATAGTGTGTATTTATGCAGAGTATGAGATATGAATGTGTGTTTTAATACTTTCTTCTTTATTTAGTTCCGGTGACCTGGTGGTCTAGGGGTAAGGTGTCAGACTTCTGTGCTGGCGGCCGGGGTTCAATCCTCGGTCCCGGCACAGATTTAACCCGGCACAGATTTATCTGATTACCAAACCCTTCCTTCACCTCTGACAAGACATCTTGTGAATGTGAAGAATGCCAGGCCTCCACCTCCACCTCCACCATTAGCGTAAGTGCGTATAACCCGAACGGGTAGTAAGACGCGGTGATAATAATAATAATTTATTTAGTTCTGTTTTCTTCATTCATTTAATTTAATTCGTGCATAAATACACAGTTAAAAATAATAAAATATATAATAAATTGGTTTAAAATCATTATATTAATAGTACATGAGTATAAGTAGTTAATGAATTAAAATAAATAGTCACATGTGAGAAAAGGCGGTGGCCTTAGCTTCAATCAAATAAATACATTATTATTATTATTACTATCTGTAGCTGCAATTTTTTAAAGATTTTATAAATACCTTTAAAATAACACTAATAATACAGTAAAATTTTATCAATGTTTACAGCAAAAAGTGTTGTATTTCCAAAAATGCCCTTCATATAAAAATTGGACTGTACTACCAAGTTAATAGGAGGTTTTTAATGTTTCCTCAAATTATCGCTTCTATGAGGTGAAAAATGAACTCTAAATAAAATTATAATCTGTTCAAGTGAAGGATAACATGTCTATGTCCCCTACGTGCGTGAGAAGGAAGGTAGGGAAATCTCTCTTGGTTAGGTTGGTAATATCTACTACTGGCCCGGGAGATTTATCCGACACAAAAACCTTGACGGGGCAGGTGTGTGCTGAGCGGGTGGCCGGGGGTCGCTCTATCCGGGCGTACTGTGGCGCGGAGGGAGGGGTGTCGGGGGACATTACAGGGGACGAGCATACATACACACGTCATTATCTCACTCACGGGGAAATATTATGGGTCATAGAGAGTATCGCGTTTCGATACAATGCGCAGTGATTTTATCTCCCGTCTTATTTGATACGTTTTGGCGCGATTTGGAAAAGAATAATTCGTTCCACGTTCATATTAATCAAACAAGCCAATACGTTAGCTGACGCGTCGGAACTACTTTGGGCACCAGAATTGTTGAACGTTGATTTCTAAGCGACAGAAAACAAGTGGGTCATTAATGTTGCTGGGTGGAGCTGTTTGGGAGTAGGAGAACAAACAGGGGGGAGGAAAATATAACTAAAAATACATGATGTGTTGTGAATTCACTAATAAATTAAATTATTCGATTCACAAAGATCCATTCTTGTTCCCTATACCAGTTATGTTTCGTTTCCCAGGTATTTAAGACTTTTTGATTTTAGCACCGCGTCTTACTACTACTCGTTTGGGTTATACGATTATATATTAATAACACTAAAATTTTTAGGGATTGGGGAAGATGGTGAATGGAAAATAATCTTGGAACACCACCCTCTGTACACCCGACCGAGATACGAACCTCGATCTCCCCGTTATCGGCGATCTAGTCTACTGCGAGACCATGCACCCACCGAAGCGGGTATTTAGGTCTTAGTTATCAAACAAAATATCTCGGGTTTCGGACTTATCAGAGTGGAAAATTTTAACCCGCTTAGGTGGCCGCATGGTCTAAGGAGCTATTCTTGCAGTAGTCTAGACTGCCGATGACGGCGAGATTGACTCTCGGTCAGTTTTACTGAGGGTGGTGTTCCAAAATGATTTCCACTCTTCCTCCGCACAAATTCGGGTACACTTCCTCTAAAAATAACCTTCCTAATTTCTAAAGCCATTACGTATTTGTTAAATACTAGGTTGACTAATTTTATTCTTTTTTTGGTGCTTAAATTCTTATAGTATTTTTACTTTTACTTATCAAGAGAAAGTATTGTAATTGTAAACATTTTTACCCTTGAGATTATGATCAATTTCTACGTTTTATTTGTGTCTGAACCCAAAAAAATGTATTTTACCATTTTTTCTGTCCCCATGTCTCTCTGTCTGTCTGTCCCTGAACACAAATCTGAAACTGTTGGATGGATTTGGGTCAAACTTTATTTCTAGATGTTATATATTATTTTTTTTTAGCTTAGCCCTCAAATAAAGGTTATTTTACTTAAATGTGTTTTTTTTAACGTCTATAACAATTTTGCTTAAAATTTACCTAACAAACAACAATAAATACTTGTGAGCTTATTTTGGGTAAAAATTCGTTAAGGGGTTGCAAACAAATATTTTCTTTATTTCAAATTTTCGAAAATTGGTTCACCAAGTTTATTTAAATGTTAACCTTGTTTGACGTGGCAAACAAAGGTCTATACTTGTTTTTGAGGGGAAAATTCGTTTAATGGTAGTTTATAGAATACTGATTATTTAAATTTGGACTATTTTAAGAAATGGTTCCAGCTTTTTGACTCAAAATGGAGAAATGTCAAATTTTTTAAAATTAAAAATAATAATAGGGTCTATATATATATATATATATAT
>CABEEJ010000463.1:56173-83889 GCA_901482245.1 Timema douglasi
TATATATATATATATATATATGTTACTGTGAGTGTGCTGAGTTTGTTATTTAATCAAATTACTGGCGAATGTTTAGAATCAATGAACGCAATGGTTAAAATAATAAATATTATTTGTATACATTTGCTAGAGATTCTATAACTTTCCCAAAGAAATATTGGGTAAGTATGAAACATGAACTGTATTAGCTAAATTTATTGGCGATTTTATAACTTTCCCATAGCATTATGGTGAGAGTATTAAATATGAACCGTATTATATACATTTACAGTTTTTTGAATACAATTATAATGCACGCTGACCAAAGAATATATAAAAATATCTAACCTAACCTAACAGAGCCTAGCTTTACATAATCTAACTGATATTGACGTTACTTCACTGATCTTATAAATTCACCGGTTATTTTGTAAAATGTTCGGCGAGTATGTGAGTAAATAAATGTTTTACATTCCTAACTGAACCAGAGGCCTTGTATATTCACTGGCGGTTGTATAAACTCATCACGCGCACCACATTCACAGTAGAATATTTATTTAGCCCATATTTTTTTCCCCTAGAAAATAATCATTTAATTGTCGTTTACCAATAACGGATTTTTGAAAGACTTGAAATTATTTGAAAATAGCTCTAACAAATTTAGTATTTTGAGTGTGTTGTTCTGACCAGACTAAAAGATTTTAATCCTTCCAATGACTATAGGAGATTATCTCTAGCTAAATGAATTGTTACTCGATTGTTTTGATAACTTATGGTAGAGTTATCAAGCTTGTCTTGAGCTAGGAAACATATTTTGTTTATTGGTAAATATATTGATTCTCTAGGTATTGTCAGTTCATGAGAATGAAATTCTAATAATAAAATAACCAGGAAACAAAACGTTTTAAAAAAGATCTCTTTAACCAAAAGACTTCAAAAGACGTTGAGAAGAAAAAGGAGAAGTAAATTTTGCTTTTCGGTGAACACGAATTTACATTTTTACTATGTGTTGGTGTTTTATTCAAATATTGAAATAGCATGTTTCTATTTAAACATGTCAGAAATAACACTATATCTGGCAAAAGAGAAGTTTTTTTGGACATGTTTTTCAGCGCCGGTTTTTTATGTACGTTGTAATCTCATGAATAAAATATTTTGCACTTGTTAAAATGAAAAATATAAAGAAGTGAATTATTATTAAGATAAATTAAGGCCTATCAAGTACAGTTGGATTCTCGAAGTAAGCCTGTTATTTAAAAATAGGAAACACATGTTGCCACAATGTTGTGAAAAATATATTACAATGTATCCCCATTTAAATAACAATGTCAAATAAATGATACAGTGATCCCATAAGGAAGTATTATTGGACTATTTTGATAAATTTTTAGATTCATTGAGGGGGACCTTTTGAAATTGGAAGGCCACTTGTCACTTTATGTATTCTTCACTAGGCCGCACACTTTGTGTACAGTACATTTCGACAAAATTACAAAGACATACTCAATATTAAAATTAATCTCTTTTTAGGAGCCCATAAAGGAGTAAACGGTTTTAAGCCTATTTTTTTCAATTTCATTCAATGCAAAACAAATGTCAATTTTTTATATGATTCGTTATATTATATTCATAGAGGAACACTTTTTAAAAAAAGTATAAAAATTATTATGAAATATTTGAGAAGCAACAATCTCTTCTCTTTCTCTCTAGTTGGCTCGCCATGGATCATGGTTCATTTTTAAATTTAACAATATATAATATGTATTGTTACAAGCATACTTAAAAATATACCAGCATGTAATAAGGATTATAGAATCTGATAGAAAATCAATAAAGAATGGAGTTCTTTGAAATAAACATCTCAATGGTTAGCAAAACACTTTTTATTTTACTATATTGCAGGAGTACAATTTGAGTTTGAGAATGTATAGTTTATAAAAGATGAAGATACATAAATGAACACCTCAAAACGTGATATGTGGCCTAAATTCTGCAGGTTCTTCAACTATGACCTACACTATTAGCGAATAGGATATCCTAGTTATGGTACATCCCTGGCTTGTTATATTAATAATGCTCCTTTTGAAGTACTCGGCAGGGATTTGAATATGATGTCCCTGAAGTACAGGAGTTTCTACAACTACAGAACAATTTGAAGCCACGAGTGTTATTACCGGCTAGAAGCCTCGCCGCATAGCTGATAAACCCGGGTTTTACATAAACCACCACGTTCAAACCATTAAAGAGCGGTTTTATACGTTCTTCACTCGATCAAATACCCATAGGGGTCACTGCAATAGTTCTTTTTAAATTTTAGAATAATTATTTTCCAGGTTTATTGTATTCAAATAAAAAAACGAACAGTTTCACTGGTGTCAATGCGACTATCTTCTAGTGAGGACTCCAGGTTTCTGCATCACGATGTAACACGTCTGCTTGGAGCTAAACTACCTAAGTTACGTTATATTAGCTGTGGGAAACCGGTTCTTAAAGTTGTTGGAGAGAATTCTGAATATTTATCAAAATTTCATTGAAGGTTGTTAGAAAACAAATGGTATTTTCTAGATATACAAAGCTTTGTTCTAAAATAAACAATTTTTAGAACGTTTATATATTATTTAAATTGCTACTAAACAACCACTTATTGAAGTTGTATTAATACATAATTAAAACTTCATTAAATATTTTAGTACTGATTATTTAAAAAAGCGATTATTAGGGTAGTTCTCACAACAATGTTTATAATAGAACCAAAAGTTGGTTATTTGATAGCCCAAATGTTTTATAAAAAAAAACAATAATTCAAGCTTAGTTTGAACACTACTAAGGGCGCCACCTACTCGGAGGGAAATATCTTAAACTATGGTATTTATTATGTGAATTGTAACATTTTGCGTAAAGCGTAGTGGAAAATGAGCTAATGTCACCATTCGGGATTTTTTTTTTAAATTATTATAAAGTTTAAAATGTTATGTATTTTTAATACAATAAAACGGCCATTTTGGCGTAAGCCAGTAAAAAAAAATCACTTTCTAAATACATAATGCGGTATTATTTTATGTGTTCAACGCTCCAGTGAGCGGCCCCTTTAAGGTTTTAGACCTAGCGGGGTTCTTAAAACCTCGCGCCTTGGCAAACAATAATCTTCTAAGACTCTTGAAGAGGAAGCCTGCCAATATTAACGTTGAAGGGAGGCGAACTAACTCTCGCGCGTTGTTTCTGTCGAGTTTATACGTAACGTTACACTAAATATTCCCACAGGATGAACAGACTTAACGCGCTCTAATATGGTAATGAATAGTGCAACCAACAATGAGACTACGCAGCACCGTAGCAATTGCCGACCAAGTCAATATTGGAGAAGCTTTAGACAAAAACATGTCAAGTACAACTCTATGGCACTAGGTACTAGAAAGTTCTTTGCTGCACTGACTAAAATACGCCACATATCGCTATCTTGAGCTAGTTATATCTAATTCACCTTATTACATACTATCTCTATCTTGAGATAGTTCTATCCAGTCCGCCTCATTACACCCTATATCTATCTTGAGATAGTTATGTCTAGTCCACCTCATTAGACACTATTTCTATTTTGAGATAATTCTATCCAGTCCTCCTCAATACATCCTATCTCTATCTTGAGTTAGTTATATCTAGTCCTCCTCACTACATCCTATCTCTATCTTGCGATAGTTATATCCAGTCCACCTCATTACACCCTATCCCTATCTTGCGATAGCTCTATACAGTCCACCTCAATACACCCTATATCTATCTTGAGATAGTGCTATCTAGTCCACCTCATTACATCCTATCTCTATCTTGAGTTAGTTATATCTAGTCCTCCTCATTAAACCCTATCTCTATCTTGAGTTAGTGCTATCTAGTCCACCTCATTACATCCTATCGCTATCTTGAGCTAGTTCTATCCAGTCCTCCTACACTACACCCTATCTCTATCTTGAGTTAGTTATATCTAGTCCTCCTCATTACATCCTATCTCTATCTTGAGTTAGTTCTATCCAGTCCTCCTCACTACACCCTATCACTATCTTGAGTTAGTTATATCTAGTCCACCTCATTACATCCTATCGCTATCTTGAGCTAGTTCTATCCAGTCCTCCTCACTACACCCTATCACTATATTGAGTTAGTTATATCTAGTCCTCCTCACTACATCCTATCACTATCTTGAGTTAGTTCTATCCAGTCCTCCTCACTACACCCTATCGCTATCTTGAGTTAGTTATATCTAGTCCTCCTCACTACATCCTATCTCTATCTTGAGTTAGTTAATATCTAGTCCTCCTCATTACATCCTATCACTATCTTGAGTTAGTTCTATCCAGTCCTCCTCACTACACCCTATCACTATCTTGAGTTAGTTATATCTAGTCCTCCTCATTACATCCTATCGCTATCTTGAGCTAGTTCTATCCAGTCCACCTCATTACATCCTATCGCTATCTTGAGTTAGTTCTATCTAGTCCTCCTCACTACACCCTATCACTATCTTGAGTTAGTGCTATCTAGTCCACCTCATTATATCCTATCGCTATCTTGAGCTAGTTCTATCCAGTCCTCCTCACTACATCCTATCACTATCTTGAGTTAGTTATATCTAGTCCTCCTCATTACACCCTATCTCTATCTTGAGTTAGTGCTATCTAGTCCACCTCATTACATCCTATCGCTATCTTGAGCTAGTTCTATCCAGTCCTCCTCATTACACCCTATCGCTATCTTGAGTTAGTTATATCTAGTCCTCCTCATTACACCCTATCTCTATCTTGAGCTAGTGCTATCTAGTCCACCTCATTACATCCTATCGCTATCTTGAGCTAGTTATGTCTAGTCCACCTCATTATAACCTATCTCTATCTTGAGTTAGTTATATCTAGTCCTCCTCATTACACCCTATCGCTATCTTGAACTAGTGCTATCCAGTCCTCCTCATTACACCCTATCGCTATCTTGAGCTAGTTCTATCCAGTCCACCTCATTATAACCTATCCCTATCTTTAGATAGTTATGTCTAGTCCACCTCATTACATCGTATCTCTATCTTGAGCTAGTTCTATCCAGTCCACCTCATTACACCCTATCGCTAGCTTGAGCTAGTTCTATCCAGTCCACCTCATTATAACCTATCTCTATCTTGAGTTAGTTATATCTAGTCCTCCTCATTACACCCTATCGCTATCTTGAGTTAGTGCTATCTAGTCCACCTCATTACATCCTATCTCTATCTTGAGCTATTTCTATCCAGTCCACCTCATTACACCCTATCGCTAGCTTGAGCTAGTTCTATCCAGTCCACCTCATTATAACCTATCCCTATCTTGAGATAGTTATGTCTAGTCCACCTCATTAGACCATATTTCTATTTTGAGATAATTATATCCAGTCCACCTCATTACACCCTATATCTATCTTGAGATAGTTATGTCTAGTCCACCTCATTAGACCCTATTTATATTTTGAGATAATTCTATCCAGTCCACCTCATTACACCCTATATCTATCTTGAGATAGTTATGTCTAGTCCACCTCATTAGACCCTATTTCTATTTTGAGATAATTCTATCCAGTCCACCTCATTACACCCTATATCTATCTTGAGATAGTTATGTCTTGTCCACCTCATGAGACCCTATTTCTATTTTGAGATAATTCTATCCTGTCCACCTCATTAGACCCTATTTCTATTTTGAGATAATTCTATCCAGTCCACCTCATTACACCCTATCTGCATACAGAGAAAAGCTTAGAGATAAAACAAAGCACACTATAGTATTTTATGCTGACATCTGAATTTATCTATACCTACAATATAAATGCCATCTAATCACTAATCGGTGTTGAAATACTATTTATTGTATTTTCTAAAAATGAGTATTTGATGGAATATCTCATTATTGGTTGAGATTTTTCAAATTTGTTTACAATATAAGGAAACCTTCTTATTGTTTGGAAATGTTTCAAAGACACAGAGGTAATTGTGAATTTGAAGCGAGGGAGATTTGGGCTTCGACTTTGACCTCGATATTTTGAATCTGAACACACCCCTAGTCTTCTATATTAATAAAATAAAGAGTTTGTCTGCCATTAGCAGAGGGCTAAAATTTAAAAATTAATAGCCTCTGTGCACGGACATGTGCACCTAGAAGCCTGAATTATAAAATTTGCGTTAGGCTTTTATTTAATTTATTAAAAATTGGCTTAGAAGAAATAAAATGAAGATTTTTTTTTCTGTCTGTGAAGCAAGGGGCAGGGTTGCCTGGGGTACTTATGCTAGTTTTTACTATTATTAACTAATGAGTTTTGTTGTTGTGAAGCAATATAAGCTACAGTTCAATTTTCTGACAGCTAGAAAAACTTCTAGATATATTTACACTTATTCATACGTCAAGTCATGTGATCAGCAGCTGTCGTATCCTATCAATACATATAAAATAACGATTTTGTTTGCCTCAAATCAAATAAACTAGCAATGGCTTAACAATTCAACAACTGTTCGGTTATAATCATTATTAAAACAAGATGTAGGTAGTTTGTAAAATTGTTTCAATAAATTAGAAGATTTATCTACAATAATAATTTTTAAACGTATAATATTTTTTACGGATAATATTTTGTTTAGTTAAAACGTTCAACGCCAACACTCTACCCAAACCGGCGGGCATGCGGACCAGACGTCAAGATTGTCTGGTTTGCTAGAGACAGGGTGGTTGGGGTTCGAATCTAGAGTGTACTGAGACTGATTATTTCTTAAATGGTCTCCAAATCATCTTCCTCAATGCAAATGCGCATACATTTCTTCTTATTTATCTTATTCATCCCTAGCCCGATAGTCTAGTTAAAAGTGCGGATAGTCCGGTCTGGCAGTAAGATGCAATGGAAAAAATGTTAGTGATTACATTAAGGGGTAGTGATCGAGCGAGAGGGTGACCTAGAAGAAATGTACGCGCATTAGTTGGAAGAGGGGATGGGAAAACTACCCCCAGTGTACCAAGTCGAGATTGAAACCTTTACCTTCCCATCACCAGCGAGCCAATCTATTGCGAGCCTGGTATCTCCGACCGTGTGACCATCAATGTTCGTTCGTTACGAGCTTATTATCATCCCGTATTACTACCCGTTCAGCTAATACGCATATATACTGATCACGATAGTGTGTTAGTGATGGGGAAGGTTGAATTTAAAGAAAGTGTACCTCCATTTGTATGGATGTAAAATGAATAATATTCAGTAAAAACTATTTTAGGTCCACCCTACCGGAATTCGAACCTCTACCTCCCCATCATCGGCAATCCAGGCTAATGCAAGAGAGATGCTTTAGACCAGATTTATATCGCGGCCATTTTCAGTCTATCGCGTAAATAATGTATATCGTCCTCAAAAGTCGATCTTTTGAGTCTTATAAACTCGGAAATATATCAATTACCTACTTTAAAATAATATCTGTGTGAACCAAATCAGCTGGATCGGTCATCATCGGTTACGTTATAAGATGTTGGTGAATTAGTTTGGAAGAGCGGTAGAAATCTATCATTTTTATTTGCGGCCAAAATTGAGAGCATGTTACTATATTATTTGAATTATTTTATAAGTATTTATAATATCAATCAAACGTGACATTTGCAGATAACATGACGACTTGATTTATGAAGATATTAAAATGGTTTTAGTAATTTAAGTAGCTACCACATACTATTCTTTCTATCAAAATCCACACATTTTATTTATTCTTTATTTATATAAAGATGGGGATAACATTATTTGAAGAAGAGATTAAATTTAAGGAATAAAAACGAGTATAAGATGTATGAAAAAATTAAAAAATCAAAATTGATTGGAGACGTTATGGGTAATGGTGAGACGTTTGACAAGTTTATGAATATATCGGGCCCAAAAAAGGTGCCTGGACCTCTATTCTAGACCATTCGACCACCTAAACAGGTGTCACGGGTGTTAATTGTAGTGAAAAATAATAACAAAACGTGTACTATATAAAATATATATAGTTTTCTGGTTTAATATCAGTGTCTTCTGAATCTTGTTTACATAAATAACAATAGTTAACATCAAGATGTATAAAAATTGTGTTTTTGTTGGGCGCCACTCCTAGAATCGAGGAGAAAAAAATAATAAGGGGAAAAAACATTTACCTCGGCTAATTCAGACAGTGGCACGATGACTCTCAATACTTGGACCACTGGGGAAACTTAAAACTAAAAACATGAACGATTTAGATAAAAATGTATTGTTGAAATAAAATGTTATTTAGACTACAATAAAAATAAATGTATAAAATGGACAATTGTTGGAACTTTTGTGTATTTATTATTGTTTCTCTTTTTACCACATCCCAATCTCACCTATGGAATTCCGGATAGTTATAATTCTAACTTAACAAAGTATAAAATAGTATTGTTGAAACAAAAAAGAAGAGAAAAAAATATATAATCAATCAAATTAATAATTAGAAATAAAATAAAATGTTACTTAATTCTCTGCATTAGTCTGTCTTTATGAAAGTTCGTAAATTAATTCTGATATTTGATAAAAGAAAAAATATATATAAATTTAAAGTTGAAAAGTTGGCTTGACCTCACCCATGAATTTGTCCATATTGAAACACCAACTACAGAAATTTGTTTCACTTTAGTAATGCAAATTCTTCCACAATTTAAACGAAAATAAATAGTCTAGTTCTTGCAAATACACTTATCTTTCCATTTTTGCTACTTGTACTTTAATTTATAACCGTTAATTCACTTTAAAATAATTTGAATTAGGAGCTCCACAGATTTGGCTCCATGATAGACCAACACCGAGGAAGAAGACCTCGTCTCCTCTAGAAAGTCTTCCAAAATCAAATTTAAAAATGTTATATTCTTTACTCTCAAGTTCAAAGAGAAAATCAATATATAAAAACAAAAGATAAAATGTTGGCTATGGACTAGGGATAAAAATCAAATACAATGCAAGTTTAATATAAATATTGAAATATATCATAATGAATGTGAACAACGTTTTCATAAAAGAATTAAATGTTTATTTCTATCCGTCAAAATTGAAAAGCGAGCTAGCTTTGAGTTATTTACATCTAGCCTTGTTTCTTCTTTTTTCTTCCTTTACAATCACGAGATCCGCCACTCAATAGTTTGATAGAACTGCGCATGCGTTAAAACAATCATGGTCGACGTTGAAAATAAATACAACAAGAGTCAAACAATCTTATTAGAAGGATAATTAATATGTTTAATAAAAGGTAAGTGTTCTTCCTTAAATCAAAACACATTATTTAAATTATTTAAAACAAAGTTATATTTTGTTCCTTCCGACCTTTTATTTTATGAAATGGATGTGAATAGTACTATTAATCAGGCCGGCGACACATTGGCCGAACTTTGAATTCCTTAATTTCATACAAAAATAAATAGGAAATTATTCACAAATATTATAAAAATATAGGGAAATTCAAGGTAGGGTGGCAAATTACGTCACATAATCGCAATTTTCCTGAGCGGTCCTGCAGTTTATGTTAACATGGCTAAGAACGGGAGAAATCAATATCGCCTTCAACCAATAATCATTGTTCCCTTTGATGCGAGCTATGGTAATATAAAATATTTCTTCTAGAGCGAAACTGACGACATTTACATGCGAGTGACATTCTCAACAGAATAGCGAAGCTTGTAATTTGCAATTAATTAAAGACTTTAACTAGAAGACAATTGTACCCCTACTTAACAACACAAGGACGATGTTGTAAAACAGTTGTTTCTCATGAATAGACTTTTAATCAGATACGGAACTGCGGTAACTACAATGGGACGACGAAGAGTAACGAATTCGTTTGCTAATGTGTTTTGTACCTTTGAGTCGCCTCAGTTCCTCCGTTGCGCGAATGTAGATTTTCTTGAGTCAGTACAAAAAAAAACTAGGTGCAGTTAATCAAAGATAACGTAGCTCCCCAGTTCGTTACCTCCACTCGAATGCCGTTACAAAATTTTGTTTAGGGATCTGAAAATTAATAGTTAAACATAAATTTTACATTGCCCAATAAAAACGTATTTTTAATCCCTTACTTTATACTTTCGACGACTATAAAGAAATGCCTCCACTATATTTACTAATATAATCATTACCATGAGTACAAAATTATGTATACTAACATAATGTATTCCCAATTCATCTTCACAAATACCTGAAGTTAAAATTACTATATCAAAAATAATTAATATATCATAAAATACATACATAAACCTAAATATTAAATAATTCTTAACTTATAATATTACCAACAAATGCTTACGATTAGAAGAAAATGCTATCACTAAATTATTATATATACATCTATATAAATATATTTATATATACATTATATATATATACATATATACAATATATACATTATATATACACATATATACTATATATACATTATATATATATAATATTTATATATACTATATATCCTTATATATATAGACTACTGAATAAACTCAATAGAAATGTATAGTGAGTTTTAATAAATATATTTATTCTTAAATAATGTATAAAACAAAATATATAAGCTTATTTGAAGCAAGAAATTGGTATATTATTGTATTTATCTAAAAGTATGTTTATATAATACATACGATTTTTCAATTTATTAGGAAAAGAAAATGTATTGCAGTACTCATCTCACAATTTATAGTTTTTTTGAGAAAATTGTGTGTATCTTCCTTTGTTTGGGTATATATACCCAAACAGAAATAGAGACAAAACTTTGTATGTGTCCAGGACTCTATAAATAAATAATATACTCTTATATTCCTTCAGCCAAAGATATGGCCCCTTTAATTGTGTAAATAATCTGAAAGAGTGTTTGAGAACATATTGATTCTTTTTTCAACGACTGCGTCAATTATAAGTAAGCTCAACGCTGAACGTTATTGTTGACACTTGTGTGCAGGGAGTCGAACCGAAATTTGTATCGGTTCTGGTTCTTGTTCTCTAAACAAACATTTTAAAGGTTCCTGTTCTGGTTCCGGTTAGAACACAATAATGGTTCCAGTTCTTTTCAGTTCTTGATAGTGTTCCGGTTAGAACACAATAAACGTTCTGGTTCTTTTCGGTTCCTGATAGTGTTCCGATTCTGGTTCCGGTTCTTTAAATTAAAAAAAAATGTCACAGCGTCTTTCTATCAATTCGGGCTACGTCAATGTACTAGATTCGATTATGTTTTTTTAATGAATAAGGAAGGTTATATTTTTATATTTAGAGGAAGTGTATCGGCATTTGTGTGAAAGAAGAGCGGAAAACCACTTTGAAAATAACACTCTGGATCACTCTGAAGTAATATTTGGGATTCCCCTTCCACAGCTATGAATTCACGGTCAATAATCTACTGGGTGCAATGTATAAGCTATAGTTAAACTAGTTTGTAAGTCTTTGCCAAGTAAGTGGAGTGCAAGTCAAATATTAGAAAATAAAAAATAAAACGGACTTAAAGAAACCAATACTGTTATTGGTCAGACTCATTTTGTAATCTCTAGATTGTTCTTGGATGAAAGAGTATGAGCCTACCATTCCCCCCCTCCCCCCCTTGATCTTCCAAGACTTGAGATACCTTTACAGGAAAGGACTTTCTTTCTCCATCGAGTCTAATGTTTATTATCCTTGCGTCTATGATCTTTCTCTCCAGCATCAGAAAAGCTTGTAGGTCAGCAATAAGGGAAACCACGGTGGATTCCCACAAGGTCCCTTACAATTTGCACGCAAAGTGCAAGAGGTCAAAGGAGAAACGAAGGAAAAGGGTTTGGTGAGGGAAGAAAGTAAAAAAAAGAACGCGCTCCAGACGAAGAAAGGGATATCGCCGACTAGGCCCCGTGGCTGCAGCCAGAGCTACAACGGAGGAGAACAATGGAGAATTAATGGAATATTGTTTTCACGATAGCTGACGGGTTCCTGCCATATTTATACACCGTGCGCCTGCTCCTGAAGGAAACCTATATGAGATGCCCTGTTGAGGGAAAAAAAAAAAAAGAGGACTAGTGCAAAGAAAGAGCAAACCACGCAACGGAGTGGAAATATCAAAGAAGGTGGAAATTATTTTAGATTAAATTGCTTGTTTTTTATCCCCGTCTTGAAAGAAAACTTCAATTTCGTGGTGCGCATGCAAATATTTCATCCACTCCGAATGTGTTTGGGTGTTAATATATACAGCCTTTGCATTAATCGTAAAAAAATAAATATCAATAGCTACATTCACGCAAAGGCTGTAGATGATATTTTGCTTATTTTACATCGCATCTTACTACCCGTTTAATCATTTCATAATCATACATTTTGTTTTGTCATCGTATCTTACTTGCCATTTGTGCTACACACACATTTACAAATGATGTTGATGTGATAGGAAGTAAGGTGAATTTAGAGCACGTGTATCAGCATTTTCACCGGAAGGGAGTAGTAAACAAGTTAGGAAAATCCCCCCTTAGTTCATTCACCCCTTCATTGGCAATCCAGTCTATTGCAATAGTAATGCCCTAAAGCGGCCATCGAAATTGGTAATGAGAATTTAATAACAATAATGGAGTAGGGGATAATGTACCTAGTTTTTTTTAAAGAAGATTTTACCCCCTATGCGTGGAGGGAGAATGGAAAACCATTTAGAAAAAACAGCCCTCAGTGCACTCTACACCTTGACATCTCTTTCAACGACAGGACAAACAAAACTAGAGGGGACTGGCGCCTTTTCACGTGTTCCCTCCATTGTGGACATTTCCTAACAATATTTCACCCTAATTCTTTTTCTCCAGATATTTTAGTCAATTTTCTCAAGCAGATCTGCATTAAGTGGGACGAAGGAAAAAGAATATATACAAATATTTATCCAGTAGTGTTTCAAATTTCTTTTTAAATTTAATGTGCGTAATTTCCCCGGACGCGAGCTTCATATTAACTACACAGATACCATCTCAGCAAAATATAGAACCTTTCGACTGGATAAACAACCAATTTTAAATAATTTCGAATATCGTCAAATGACACAATCATTTCTATTGCATAATTTTGATACATTTTGCACATATTACCTCCATTTAACTTGGTAAAAAGAAAATGTAGAGATTACATAATCGCAGATATAATAGTTTCCGAACAATATGACAACATAGAAGCATAAAACGACCAAACATTTACAATTCGATGAATAAAATACTTAAGTATAATCTGCTATTATCATGCTCAGTCATGATTATAATTATATTAATTAGTATTATTAGTATTCAGTCCTGCTCGGTAAATATTAATTAAAATATTAATTGTTTTATCGCCTTCTCTGAACAATGGATATAATAAATTGTACTGTTATAAATCGTTAACACTTCTCTTCAACGTAGTTAAGTGTGTACGATTCCCACACATTGAGTTCTTACTAATGTGCATGAATATAATATTATCAACTATTCAAATCTATCTTGCAGCCCAAATACAGATTGATACTTTCTTAAAAAGAACGCTTGCTAACTGTATAACAACTTTATACGATTAAACTCATTCTTTATACCGAAAAACTTTAAAATGTTTGGTTTAGTTTTACGTTGGTCAAAGTTTGATTGTTATAAACGGTTTGTCTAACATTTTTCAATAGCTATCAAAATCTTTGGTTGATCTTACGTCAAAGAGATTGCATTAATTTTGATATGAAACAAATAATTTCATAGATATTATTTTTTATTTCAAAATTCATACCATCGATCTATTCATAAAAGAATGTCATTTTTCGTCAGGCTTAAAATTATTTTCATATAGTTTTAAATCGTTTAAGCAATATGTGTACCTTTGTGATGAAAACGTGTTCCCTCAACATTATTCTCTATAAAAAAAATTTTTTTCGTCAATTTGATCTAAAAAACTTAATTTCTTGCCAAGTTTTAAACTAGACAAAAACAGTTGGTCAACAAAACGTTGTTTTGAAAAAAAAAAAGCTATTCCACCGAAAAGAGTTTTGTATGGAATGTAATACTGTAAAAAAGTAAAAAAAAAAGGTAACAACAATCGCACAAACTTTTTCATATTGTGTATTATAGCTTCTAAGAAAGGTTTAGAAAACTTGTTCTTAGCAAACTAATCTTAAATATGTTATAACCATAAAAATAAACACATTATTTTGTTAATCACAATAATCACAATTTATAAATTTTAGATCAAATTGCTCAAATAAGTTTAACAAAATTCAAATTTTCAAAAATGAATTTTTTGTATATTACCATATAATTATTTGTTATTTGTAAAAATAAAAAATTATTCTTATTTATCATGAAAAACAACTCACATAACTCAATTTTGAATTAAATCTTCAAGGTCACTAATTTTTTTTAATATTAAAAAAAGAGTCATTAGTAAATTACTCATACCCAAATTTTGCCCCCAAAACCAGTATAAAACTTTATTTGCTATGTTCATGTAAAAAATTCCCCAGATTTAAATTTAAACAAAATTGTTATAAAAATTTTCAAAATAATTCAACTTTAACAATAATTCCATCTTTAATTGCCTCGCCTGACTCAAAATGACTTCGGAGATTATGGATTACTATTCGAAAGTTGCTCTACCTTAGTCTCTCTATATGTTACTTAGGTTTTAACCTTAACTTTTGAATCAATCTCTGTGTATATATATATTTTTTCTTCTTCGGAAACTCATAGTCCAAACTGCACGTATAGTTTGTTTAAGCCAAAAGTAATACAAAATCCCTACGCCTACACCCGGAAAACTCTACTAATACAATTAAGTTGTGCTCAAAGTTTCGGCGTACAAGGCCACAAGTTGCATAGGAGTTAAGTGCGCAACACTGCACATGTTATAATTGCAAGCACTCTTTGTGATGTAGGACCGTTGATGACCTTCAGAACGTATTCCCATTTCTAGATGGACTGGAGTGTTGTTTACTATTAATTGTGGTATGTACTGCTACCGTGCTCCAAGATGTCGAGGTGTGCAGTACAGTGCGCCTAACTCCTATGCAACCTGTTGCACACGCATACTTGAACAGCTTTGCTCTCCAGGCGCTATACTCTGAAACTTTGAACACAATTCAATGGTATTAGCAGAGTTTTCCGGGTGTAAGCTTAGGGATTTTGTATTACTTTTGGTTTAAAAAACTATAGGTACAGTTTGGGCTATGAGTTTCCGAACATCCTGTGTATAACTTTCTTCATCACCGCTTCATACTACCTGTTCAGGTTATACGCATATATGATAATTACTCTAATGGGGTTGGGATGAGGAAGGAAACATTTTAGAGGTAATACACCCACATTTGCGTGGAAGGAGTGTATGAAACTATCAAGGAAAAGCCACTCTCAGTTGACCCGACCGGGATTCAAATCCCAAACTACCCGCTATCAGCAGGTGAGTTAAACACGAGAGTGACGCATTAGACCATTCAACCATTGAGGTGGGCTTTGTATTATTTATATATAAATTATACATGCACACAGACGAGTTTTAAAGAACCAGAAGCTATATTCAGCATCATTGCAATTATAACACAGTATATTTGCTTAATTAGCGTACCAATAATCACCCGTTGTTTTCAAAGTGAAACTTTTACGGAAACGTTAGCGCTAACACTAACTTAACATTGTAAATACAATAACTGTTATCATATTCACGTGAGATAATGTAAAACTGGACCTTACTCTTCAAGTCATTGCTACTCAAAACACCTACAATGATGGATTATCGTAAAACGGATTGTTGACTTGGACTTAGTCAATATTTTACACTTGATCTCTTCTATAGAAAGTTTATTTTTTCCGGTGGTCCAATATGCAGACCACCTGGCACTCCACCGAGGACCCCGGTTTGAGAACCGCTACTTTAAGTGATAACATTGGCGAACCGGTAAAAGAGCAAAACTATATAAAAGGTCTGAGGTAGTAAAACACTCTATATATAGTAGGACCATGTATGACAGATACAAAAGCTATTAAAACTACTTCAATATATGTTTTACAAACTTCAAGTCATGTTATCTGCAGATGTCACTATTGATAGATATCAACAATACAATAAAATAACGCTAATAATATAGTAAATTACTGTGAAAAATATACAGGATGTTCCCAGATTAAATAAACAAATTTTGGGAAATGGGAATAGAAAAACTAGTTCAAGATGTCCTTTAGAGATTAGTTCGTTTTCGTTTCCTTTTAGATCAAACCTAAGATAAAAACTATTCTAAATCAAAATACAGGCATTAAATAAAATATATAATTGATTAATTTTGTTCTAAATTATGGCCTAAAGACCGGACACAAGCATTGTACCACTTTATAGCCAATTTCTTAATTTAATATAACTTATTTCACAATTTTAGCCGAAAAAATGTGATTTTTAGATGAATTTCACATGTCACGTTGGATGTCAAACACTGTATCTCGCCTAAACTAAGAAAAAGATAAAAACAAATGAACGGTATTCTTAATGATTATTTAATGCTACGCAAATTTAATCACAATATGGAGTTTTATAAAACATAATATTTTAGTGTTATTTCACTTTATAAACATACTAGCAGCCCATCCCGGCTTCGCACGGGCATAGTAATATAATAAAAGAAAATACACAATGTTTTACAGTGAGTTTCTAAAAAAATAACATTCATTGAAAACAAAAAACTAAGATATTAATTTTTTTTTGTGCCTATATTTTCTTAAACTTTTTTTTGTATTTACATTGTTTTTTTATATTTTTTTTTATTTTTTTTATATATTATTTTTCACTTTTATTTTTTTTTGTCATTTTTCAATATTTTTTTTATTTATACTTATACTAATTGTTAAAAGGTCATAACCGTAAAACAAAAGCCATTTAATTTATTGAGTAAGAGCCTCCCTGTAAACAATATTTGATGTGGTTTTATTTTGTGGCAGCAAAATAAATTGATTTTCAGGGGCTCCAACCCGCGATAGGCCAACGTATAATTGACCATGAGTAAAACATTTATTTCGCAGATCGATCCCAACTAATTCGAAGGTTTGACCTTGGGACTTGTTAATTGTTAATGCGAAAGATGTTTTTACCGGAAATTGAAGCCGTTTAAATGGGATTGGCAAATCACTTGGGATCATCGGTATCCTCGGTATATGAGCTAGTTGACCAGCTGCTGGACCGGTCATAATAGTCGCTACAATTAAATTTTCCTTTAACTCCTTAATAAGCAACCTCGTCCCATTGCACATGCTTGGAGGGCTTAAATTTCTCAAAAGCATGATTGGAATTCCAATTTTTAACGTCAGTTCGTGTGGTGGTAATCCAGAAGGGTTCAAGGAATTCAAAAATTCCTGTGGATAATGAACTGTATCTTCAATATTAGTTACAGTGTCTATCGACTTGTATTTTTTTATCTGACCGCTGACTTTTTGAACGATAAGATTGTTTATTTCGTTGACAGTATCATTCTTTACTGATACTATTGCCCTAGAGCACAACCAATGAAAGTCCTTTTCGTGCAAATTCTCGATATCAGGGTATACTGCATCTATTAAATTTTCCAAATCATGGAGTATTTGGCCTAGATACTCATCCAGAATAATGTCACTATATCCGCTTAAATTTGGAGCAGGGAAAATTCCTTCACCAAGTTTTAGCAGTTGTTGTGGGAAATCACTGTCACTTCCATGAAGATGAGCTCTCATATTCGTCCTTAATTTTAATGTTTCAATCGAAGTCCATAAGGGAGACGATTTCAAGCATGCTTTGATGATATCTGCTCGCGTACCTCTGTTAATAACGGGGAGAGTCTGTCGGAAATCTCCAGCAAATACAAAAGTAATCCCGCCCATGACTGCAGAGGAGTTCCTGAGGTCTTTTAAGGTTCTGTTCACGGCCTCTATATGTGCTCTATGGCTCATCGTGCATTCGTCCCACATAACTAATGAGGTGTCTTGTAGTAATTTACCTAGAGGCCCGTTTTTGCGGATAGAACATGTAGATTGTTGCTCAAGATTTACAGATAGCGAAAGTTTAAAAGTAGAATGAGCAGTTTTGCCACCTCTCAAGAGAGTTGCAGCAATTCCGGAGGAAGCAACTGCTATTGCTATCTTCCCTGATTCTCTGACCTTAGCAAGTATCAAATTAGCAAGAAACGTCTTTCCTGTTCCCCCTGGCGCATCCAAGAAAAATATTTTTCGTTTGTCATTATTCACGCTGTCGACTATAGTCTCAAAAGCATGTTTTTGATCTGGGACTAATTTTGGTAGGTTTTCATTGACGAAAGCGGTCAAATCATTTGTATCGTAGTGATGTGCCATTGTATCTGCAACATTGTTTTCTGTACGAACTGAAGAAGGTAATCCAAAATCACTTAGACTTTTGTCATTTAATTGCAACAATCTATTTTCTATTTGTATCAAACCTTCGTTATAAATATTCTCATTGTATGGTAACGCGAAGTCTTGATTTTCCTGTCTGATTCTGTGTCTAACATCTTCACACAAATCATCTTTGAAACTGTCCCACTGTCTAGCGGTGGTATTTTAATATTTTTTTTAAATAAAAGGACGCTTATTGTGACGTAACTATAAAAGATAGAGACATGCTGTCGCGAACATTTTTATAGATAGTGATGTGTCCTGAAAAATTGTAATACATCATTTTGTTCTATCATTAATAGTTTTCGCAGCGCACGCGATTGAAGGAAGTTTTTTGTTTATTTTTTTACACCTTGGGTTAGATTATTCAAGTTTTAGTAAGCATCCATAATTTTATTGAAAATGAAACATAGCCTATGTCACTCGGGAATAGTGTAGCTTGCCAACGGTGAAAGAATTTTTTTAATCGGTCCAGTAGTTTCGGTGCCTATTCATTTCAAACAAACAAACAAACAAAAAATCAAATCTTTCCTCTTTATAATATTAGTATGAAAAATGTGTTTTTATTTAGTGTTTTGCTATTTGCTCGAAAATTAGCTAATATCCTAAGGACATTTTGAGTTAGTTTTACGATCCCCTACCACTTCCTAAATTTGTCTGTTTAATCGGGGAACACCCTGTATATTTGTATTTCCTTAAATGTTCTTATATAATTTGAATCCTGCTTACCAGTATTTTTTTTATAAACGCGATGGAAATATATATTAAAAAAACCAAGTTAAGCAAATGTTGACCAACCCCAAAAGGCTAAATGTGATATAAAACTAATGATTACCATCAAAATGTTGTATTCTAGCACAGACAAACTCCCACTCTTTACAGGAGAGTGGTTTGTTGGAACGGTAAATTGACAAGGTGCGCGCGCAGCATCGTAAAGTCCAGTGGTATACTTGACCCCTCTATTTGGGGGTTTGAACCCACGCTCTTCTACTCAAAGTTTATTACCTTGTCGCCAACATGAACACGGGTCCACGCCTCATACAGCCCCATTGGGGGCAATGATCCCCTGGTTGGCGGAATCTTCGTTAGTGACCGCCCAAACGGGAGCCTACCTTGTTAGCTTTACTGGTGTCAAGACTACTCTGGGTGGCGGGGTAATCGCCCGACAGCTTTGTCAATTCTACAGAGCTTTGCCATTTCGAGTGTTACTCAGGCGCCGGGATTCGAACTGGTGAAGTATCTTAGAGAGTGGTTTGAGAAACGATTCAAGTAGTACCAGTACTGACAGGGGAATGACAACTAGTTCTCTTCGTGGCTGTCCTCTTGATATACATTAGTGTTTTAATCCCAATCAAATATTTACCGACTATACTAACAAACGTGAAAGGTCATTACAAACAACATTAAGTGTATCTCCTTTTATTCCCCATCATTAGATCTCAATTATGTTGACAAAATATGGGAATACATACGTTTATATTATTCTCCGCACATACGTGACATCTGGTAATATCGCAGTTAAATATATTTTATTATGATTACTATGCCAACCCGGTGTTTATCATGAACTGCAAAGTACTGGAGGTGTTATATATATAAGCGTATAGCCTGATCAGGTAGTAAGACGCGGTGCTTGAATCTAACTATACATATATACACACAAATTCCTAAAGTGGGTAATGCGAATGTTTAATGGCCTCTCTTGTGGAATATTTTCGATTAAGTGGTAGTCATTATGATCTAATACAATATTCGTAGGCTATCAACAATTTTTGGGATATTAACTGACAAATCCAGTGTTTTACTGAATTGTGATTAGTCGAAATAGCTAATTAAATGTTGATCCAACTTGAATCCGAACAAGAGTTCCTTGGATATGGTCGATCAGGGTTTGAAGCTTACATTCTTTACGTTTTACGCCATTGACTATAGAAAACGATTTTGAATCAGTTGAGACTTTATCACATCGTACAAATTCTGTTTATCTTTTCGGAAAAGGTGATATTGGATTCCATTTCGAATCCTAGTCAGGTCGATAATGTTTGTGCACACTATAATTCGAATGGAATATTATTAATTCTAGTCAATGATATAGCATATAGTTTTATCATATTCTTTGACAAATTAGTTATTTGGATTTAAGAATAGCTGTCAATCCCAAAACTGCCATTGGTGTCGTAAACACTGTGAACAATAAGAGATAAAATAAATATGTAGAAAATCCGAGACAATTGAGAAGGTATTGCTTGCTGACAAAAAGAAAGGATTAATGGAATAGGATTCAATTTGAAAGCCAAAACTCCTCTCGCACTCTGGAGGCCGCTTACCACATCACCTGAGATGCGATATAGGCGTCAAGAGATACCACGTTATTTAATAAGTTGTTTATTATTATTATTATTATTATTATTATTATTATTATTATTAGCACCGCGTCTTACTACCCGTTCAGGTTATACGCACTTACGCTAATGTGTAATGGTAGGGTGATTGTGAGATGAAATGGAGGACCTACAGTTTAACGTAGAATCCGAACCACGGTGGAGGCCTGGCATTCCCCACATTCACAAGATGCCTTGTAAGAGGTGAAGGAAGGGTTTGGTAATCAGATAAATCTGTTCCGGGACCGAGGATTGAACCCCGGACCCCAGCACAGAAGTCCGACACCTTACCCCTAGACCACCAGGTCACCTAAGTTGTTTATTAATTTAAGGTATGTCTACGCCTCAAATGCATATGTAAGGTATCAATTTGTATTTATAGGAGAAATACCTTACATTTGAATTTTATAATAAAAAAAAAGCTCCTTATCTAGGCCGTTTCACCAGAGATATCTCAGTTCTGAGATCAAAGCAAATGGTAATAAACACAGATCCAGCCCTCTTAGAACAAATAAAGTAATTGTTAATAGGCTCACAACTAATTGTTTTAGAAGTTTCGGCACTTCAGAACTACTATTTCTTTCAGGACAACAACGGCGTGGATATTTGTATCTTTGAGTAGGCGGAAACCCTCATCTCATCCTTTCAACGGGAGGCCAACTAGCCCCCCCCCTCCCCCCAGTCAAGGGGATCTATTTCCTCGGGTAGGACGGGGATGGGGTGTTGATGGTTCACCTATTTTTTCAACCAAGATACCTCTTTCGATGTTACATGTTTGTTGCTGTAAACGTGTTCACCGAAAAACCCGCCACACAGAGTGTACCCCAACTATAGGAGACTAGAAGAAGTTCTCCGGCAAGTGTTTTCACTCAGGTCGGGAAGAGCAATCATGCTATCAAAACAACAGCCCCGGCCTGTCAATAGTTGCCTGTTCGGGATCTCGATACATTAAGTACGCAAACAAACCACCAATCAGAATACACCTACCAAGGAGAGAGCATGGTAAGAGGGGGAGGAGGTGTCCTTGATTGGGCACGTTCGTTATGCCACCAGTCTGGGTTGTGGGGGGAGGAGGGAGGAATATATTCCACGTAGGGGATGCACTCAACCCCCCACCCCCACGTGCCCTACTTTTTAAAGATTAGACGCGGCAATCAGGGGGGTAAATGGAGTTGCACAGCGAACAAACCCGCTCGCTCGGTGAGAGAAAACCAACAAGGCCTTGTTGTTTGCGAGAAAGATTTAATTCTGTGCTTTACAAGGGCAATGTTATGGATGTAGCGTGTAGAACAAGCATCCCGGTTAAATTATCTGGGTAGGGGATTGAGCCAAAACTTCATAACAGAATCAAGGGAGGGGTACAATGTAAGCTAGAGCTAGTATAATCACTGGCTTTGGTGCACACTAGTATTATTACTATTATTATTACTAATCACTTTTTAATGGCAGTATTGGCTATCAGACAATTAAAACTAATCAGATGGGACGTATAGTTGCAAGTTTATCACAACTGAATAGGAAAGATTGAACCTAATGCGGAACTTTACAACTTTACTCATAGTTTTCAGAAAGTCTGACTCGGCGGGGTGCCCCCCAGAGTTCTGGGCCACCACATCCCCGTCAGTACAATATTTCAGTTTATCTAATTAATATACCACTCAAACTATTTTTAATTTGCACTGTAGAGGAAAGTTTAGATAAAACCACCCGACTAAATTATGCTCAATAGTTAACTATTTTGTATTTTAGCCATAATATTTTTGTAAACCTAATCATTTATATACGAAAATATGTAGATATTGTAAATCATTGTAAAAATAAAAGTCATAGCTAAAAAAAACCCACTAAAATTCAAGTTTCAAATGCATATTTTCTACACTTTCTCCTATCAATAATTATATAAATTATGGTGTGCATTGACCTAAATAAGTGACATTTTTATCAATTGAACATTCCTCCCTCCTCGACTCAATCGTCACAAACTATTACAAACGTTCCCTTTACTCGCGAGTTGTCATAAGATCGGTTCTGATGATTCAACTGAACCAGGCTCCGCTTTTCATCAAGTCATAGATAGGCTTATCTAATTTTAATTAAAATTGAAAAAATAAGCAAGGTCAGAAAAAGTGTATTTAATTTAAAACCCGTTAAATCGCGAAATAAAAGAACTTTGTTTTTTCCTAGAGTAAGAGCCTGTTATTAGGTTGAAGCTTATGTACATTTTTTCATGTCAAAGTAAGCAGAATATATTTTATACATATAACAAGGTGGATACATTTGTAAGTTTTGAAATTATTCTACTTTCTCAGGTATATCCAAATAAAAATATATATTTTTCCATTATTTTATGTGTGAAGCTATTATTATAATAATTAAGTTATTTTTGCAGTTTTTAATTTAATTGGGATTGAAGGTTTTAAAAATAGTTGTATATAGCTTAGATTTGGTTAGCCCTGAACGCTAGAAATCTTACTTTACATTATTACACTTTGGTACAGCATACAATATAAGGCCATAAAGTAATATGCCTAGGTTGGACTGCTATCTTTCAGGGTAGGCGGTGTGTACAATAGAGCTACAATAAATGATCTGAATAAACTAGTTCAATTATCGCATAGTTTGATTACAAACAGGGAAAATATAACTAAAACAAGATTATAAAAGGTAATAATACACTAATAATTATATTCGGTCAACTAAGGTTATAGTGAACCTCTACGAACTGAGATATTTTGTTCACTATGTCCGAAGTTCACTAAAACAGATTTTTTTTTAAATCTGAAAGTAGTGGGTTAGTGACAAACAAAATAAGCGTTCAAATACAATCGTTCTTTATTGAATTCTATTAATTAATCTTAAAAACAATAGGTTACATGCTGTTATTTACTGTGTACTGTTTTATTTAATATTTTTTCCAGATCCTTCTCTAGAGTCTGTGTTTTTTCCACCCTTGATTCCACAATATCCATGGATTCAAAAAACTAAACTTAGTAGAAAAGTCTAATTTTTTGAGTTTCATATACCCTTTCAAAGAAAGGTATTAGTGAAAACTAGTACTAAATGGCCACAGACTGTTATTCACTGTCCTGTAACTCCTGTCGTATTAATACAACTCAGAAGACTGTTTTCCTTTACTTGCCGCAGACAAAGATATTAACACTTAAGCCAGGTCAATGAGCACAGTGACTGTTTAATCTTAACACTAACCCCTCCCCCACATCCCGTTCTTTCAGTCCAGCTTTGTGCTACCGAAACACGAACACAGGTCGGTGTCTTCAGGTTTAAACAAATAAAAAGTGTTAGTAAATAGTTATAGTAAAATAAAATTAAATAAAAATTAATGAAAATAATAATCAATTAAACCTTTAATAAATGTAAAAAATCTACATAGTTAATAATAATTACCCTTGCTTTTTTGCCTCGAAGAAAAAAAAAAGAGCAGAAATGCAGGGGTAAATACACTGCAAGTTTATTAACCATAGCTTTTAATATTTACCTAGTTAAAAAAAATTAATGCTTATTTTTGTAGAAGTATTTTAAAATTAATGGTTTATTGATTTAATAAATTCTTATCGAAAGTTTTGTAGTTCTAATTGCGCAAACCTTAAATGTGTGAACCTAAAATGTTTTGATGATTTAGTTAAACTTGTTCGACTTCTATAATTTGGCGATAAAACGTATTTTACTATCCAAATCTGCACTTTTTTTTGTGCCTCATCCATAGAAGTGGTTGGCTGGTGCACATTTGGGCAGCGTAATTTCAAATATTGGAATCAAATTTTTTTTAGGAGAATACTTTGCAAATCATTTCAAGAATCCTTAAAATTCCCATTAAATTTTTACTTTCTTATATCCATAGAGAGTACTGTGATCGTGAAAAGAATAGATTTCAAGATTATTATGTGTATTAATCACAACTTGTGAATGTGTGGAATGCCAGGCTTCCACCGTGGTTCGGATTCCACGTTAACCTATAGGTCCTCCATTTCATCTCACAATCACCCTGCTATTACACATTAGCGTAAGTGCGTACAACCCGAACGTGTAGTAAGATACAGTGCTAATAATGATAATAATAATAATAATAATAATACATGTCTTTTTAGAGGTGAAGGAAGGGTTTGGCAATCAGATAAATGTGTGTCGGGACCGAGGATTGAACTACGGACCCCCGATACAGAAATCTGACACCTTACCCCTAGACCACCAGGTCACCTATTTTGAAAATGGCTATAACAATTTTACTTAGGTAAATCTCGGTAATGTTTGACTTGAATATGAAAAATAAAGCTGTATACTTGTTTTTTAGGGGAAATTTTTGTTACGGGTAGTTTACCCATAGTGTTTTTTTTATCTGAATATTAAAAAAAAATGGCTTTAGCGATTTGGTTCAAAATGGGTAAATGTTACGTTACTTGTATTGTAAATAGTTGTATAAATGTATTAAATTAATAATAGTCAATAGTGACAGTTTTATTTTTGTAAAATTTGATATAATAAAATATCTTCAACGATTTGGTTCAAAATTGGTATTTAATGGTTATTTTACAATACAAATAGTCTAATAATGTATCTTTAAGTATCTAAAATAAATTAGGCCTAATTTAAGGGGTGTATACTTACTAAAAATTATAGAAAATTAGTTTTTTAAATTGATTTTATAAATTAAATTTAAAATGGGATTTTGGAAATAGTTTTTCATGATAAATAAGAATACTTTTTATTTTTATAAATAACAAACAATTAATTTCACTTTATTTTTGAAAATTTGAACTTTGTTAGATACATTTGAACAATTTGGTTTAAAATTCATGTATAAAGATTTATTACTGTGGTTAACAAGATGATATGTTCGTTTTTATGAGGAAAACCTGCTTAAGGCTAGTAACTAAAAGTATATTTTGAAATTTACTTTCGAAGCCCTAATAAACAATATGAAAAGTTTGTGCGATGGTCTCATACCATTTATTTAATTTGTCTGAACTCCCCCGTTTTCCAGGCGAGCATCAACATGTATAGTAGTTACAAATGTCTTGATAATTATAAAATATATATTGTTATAATATGTATATATAATTAAAATAAGTTTAGTAGAGAAAGAACATTAATATTTTATTACTAATATACTAATAATTTAATTAGTTAGAAAATAATTAAATAATGTCGTTGTGTTTATTTAGTTATAAATAATTATATGAATAATAATTTAAAATTTTCAGTGTGATAGTTCAAACTTTCGAGATTATAATTAGTATTTATGTTATTATAATTAGTATCTATGTTATTATAATTAGTATCTATGTTATTATAATTAGTATCTATGTTATTATAATTAGTATCTATGTTATTATAATTAGTATTTATGTTATTATAATTAGTATCTATGTTATTATAATTAGTATTTATGTTATTATAATTTGTATCTATGTTATTATTATCATCAAATCCCCACGTTCTACCACCTGTTCAAGCTGTACGCACATCTTCTCGTTGAGTAACCATCTCCATCTTTCCTATTCTTTTTATACTTTAATAATTTTTCTTCTACTTTTGTTTCATCAAAGGTCATTAAATACAAACATGTAATATGGTGTGTGTGGGGGAGGGGGGAGTTGGGAGTGGGGGGCGGGGGGCGGGCGTGACTCCACAAAGGTAAGTGGAACCTGGCCAAGCTTAGCCTAGTGACGGCCCTGAGCTTACCTGTATCTCTCCTAAAATAACTTTTAATTTAACCAGTTAATAATAACTCCAATAATAATCATTATGTTCTATTGTACAGTTAGCCGAGTCGAATCAGTATTTTATACCCCCTTTTAACACAAACACACACACACACACAAAGTACTGTACATGAGCGAATACTATTTGAATGACCGCCTTTTATGTTGGTAGCCTGATCACAATACCAAATTTTATATAATATTTAATTTTCAGATTCAATTAGTTATTTTTATTGTGACTGCACGCTTTGATGTAGTGATTTTAATTACAACATATGAATATATAACATTTTTCAAGGTTTATCTTTTATAAAATTAATTGTAATGTTTACTTTAAACATTTATTTTTTAAATGTGAGGGTTCTTTTAATATAGTCTATAAAAATAGTAAATCATAATATATAGTAAATAATATGCAATATATTATAAACTAATCGAAATGTGAATACACGTTTTTAGATGACAAATGAGTTAAGTATCCCGTGTTCGATCCCCGGTATGGCCGAAAAATATATCAATGCTGAAATGTGGGTACACCCTTTCACAGTGATAAATTAACGGCTAGGGACTGGATGTTGTGCCTGTCCTAGTCTTAAAGTTGGATTGTAAGGCGTGTGAAGCAATGGTAGCCAGCAGTGGAAACTATATGGCTTGAATGTAAAAGTGACCTAGGCCAAGGCTGGGAACAGTAATGGACTACCTGAAACTACCTGCAAACGCGGGTATAATTCCTCTAAATTCAACCTTATTCCCCCTTAACACATAAGCTTAACTAGTTCATATGCGTATAACCCGAAACGATAGTAAGACCGGGTGCAAAAAACTTACTGTAAACTAAACTTGTATAGAAAATGAACGATATGTGTTTTAAATACGCCAGTCTAATCAGTAGCCACGATCTGCCAAAGCCCCTCGCAGAGAGACAGATGTAGTCATCGTTTGCAGTATATCGCCGCGGCTACTAACGATGAACTCGCAACAAAATCATAAACAGAAAATCCCATTTAATAGCGGTGTAATTAATCTTTCCCTCCCGTTAACCAGCTGTAAAAGTTATAGCACGCGTGGCTCGCGTGAGGGGGTTGGAACGGGAGGTTTTTCACTGCAGGTGTTTCGAAGGGTGTGGATGGTAGGGGGTGTTTATTAATGTTCTGGTCACTCGCCGGGTTTTAATAATACAGAGGGGCGTTAAGGGAGCGAAAGCCTGATGGTCGCTGCTGATGCGAACGATCGTAGGGTTGGGAAAGGGGGGG